>CM046453.1:68483818-68589805 GCA_025506515.1 Flaveria trinervia
TCAGTGTTTGTTTTCGGGATTCAAGAGTTGAATCGAAGGTGGGTCTCGAACTTGAAGTGTGTTGCTCAAAGGCTGCTCAAGGTGAGTTTCTAGAACCCCTCTTATAGTGATTTTCAACTGATTTAGGGCTATTATGCATAGTAAGTAAACATTTTGAAAGAAACTGTGGGTTTACATCATTATGTTCAAAATGATGTATGTATGTATGTATGTTATAGTGATGATTCTGGGTTAGTGATGATGATTAGCATGCTTGGATGGCCTTAGTATGTTAGATCTGTGTTTGGGTATGATTAGAATGATAATCGGGTGATGTTGATAACATATAAAATATTTCAGAATGTTTTTATGAACATGAATAGTGGTTCATGCGCCTAAACAGTGGCCCATGCATCCAGCATAAGTGGCCAGACGTCTTAGTGCTGGCCATGCGCCCAAGAGTGGGTCATGCGCCTAAACAATGGCCCATATGCCCAGCATGTTGGCCATGCATCTAAGTGTGGCATGCACCCAAGTGTTGGCCATGCGCCTAAACAGTGGCCCATGCGCCTAAGTGTGGCCATGCGCCCAAGTGTTGGCCATGCGCCCAAGTGTTGGCCATGCGCCTAAGTGTTGGCCATGCGCCCAAGTGTTGGCCATACGCCTAAATAGTGCCATGCGCCTAAGTGATTGAAACGGCTAAGTTTTGATGTGCCTAAACAGGTGCCATGCGCCTGCATAGTGCCATGAACCTGCATAGTAGCAATGAGCCTGAACAGGGCAGAAGCGCCCAAATAGTACCCATGCACCCAGACTGTTTTATAGTTAGAATTTTATGCCCATGCACCTGGAAGGCCCCATGAGCCCAATTTGGGCTTGAGGTTTTCTAAGTGGTTTTTAAGGGGCATTACGGGGAGATAGGCTGGTTATGATATGATGGCTTATGTCTGATGTGAGCTATGCATGTATGATGTTGCATGTATGGTGTATGTTTATGATTATGTTTATGTTCCTTATTATGTATGTATGTCTTCCCTTGGCTTTGCACTAAACGTTAATGAACCTAATGAAAGTATTATGTAACATAAAGTGGAAGATAATGAAAAGAGGAACATAATGATAGAATGCATGCATTAATAAAAGAGAATGTATAGAAAGGCTTGGAAGCGGTATGTACAGATGTGCATGGCTCTAGACGCCTTAAGCTCTACCGTGTGAGGTTCATCAAATCCTAAAGTGTGCACACAAGGGTTCCAATCTTTGTGACTGACCTTCAGTGTTGCTACCTATTTCGGTGGGGGTGTTACCCATTTCAGTGGGGGCGTTACCTATTTCTATGGGGGTGTTACTCATTTCAGTGGGGGTGTTACCCATTTCTATGGGGGTGTTACCCATTTCGGTGCGGGTGTTACCCATTTATGTTGGGGTGTTACCCATTTTGGTGGGGGTGTTACCCTTTTCGGTGGGGGTATTACCCATTTCTATGGGGGTGTTACCCATTTCAGTGGGGGTGTTACCCATTTCGGTGGGGGTGTTACCCATTTCGATGGGGGTGTTACCCATTTCGGTGGGGGTGTTACCCATTCGGTGGGGGTGTTACCCATTTCTATGGGGGTGTTACCTATTTCTATGGCGGTGGTACCCATTTCGGTGGGGGTGTTACCCATTTCGGTGGGGGTGTTACCCATTTCGGTGGGGGTGTACCCATTTCGGTGGGGGTGTTACCCATTTTGGTGGGCGTGTTACCCATTTCGGTGGGGCTGTTACCCATAATGTGGGGGGTCAAATATATGATGGTTATCCGAGTTACTTATAACTTCGGGGGTGTGGCATAAGCCAGCATAGATATGAGGTGAGCAACTCTATGTCGCAACAGACTCGACAGAGGTCTTTGTCCATGAGACGAGACAATGAGTTGAGCGACTTTGTGTTACAGCAGACGTGGATAGAGTTCAATCCCTGTGATTGACTCATATGGGATCTTTATTGCGTATCCCGGTGCTGTGTCAGTCCTCGGACATGAGTTGAGGGTTGTGAGAAGGCCCCGACACAGCATCATCTTTTGAGCATGAGTCGGGGATATTGCACGAGACAAGATTCGAGTAATAAAGATTAATGAATGATAGATAATGTATGAAAGAACGAAGAGATGAATTAATGTAAATGATTATCATAATAAAGTATTGAATACGATCCTTGTCATTCGACCTCAGTAATTATGGCTGAGTGCCATGAAGAGGATAAAGTCTGACCGGATCTAGAAGAGAAGTGAACAATAATGTAATGCATTGAATGAACAAGTTAACGAACGTAATGACGTAGATAATAATGATATTATCTCTATGTACGTATGATGTATGATCACAAACGATTGTAATGTATAGTATGCTTTTGAAAGAAAAGTAAAGGACAGTTTTAACGAAAGTAAAGTATTTTATTATAAAAACTAGAACTCACTTAGCATCGCTGACTTTTGTATGTGTGATAGTTGGCAAGTATATGTTGATGCTGAGGAGTTGCAGGCATGGATGCATAAGCTACTGGGAGCATTTTGAGGCTAGCATCCGTATTTTGACATGTCTTTGTATTTTAAGATGAAAACAAATGTGGTAAATGAATGAAATGACATGTTTTTAGTTATTAATGAAAGTTTTAAATTCTGCTGCAAAATAAATATACATTTTATAATGCTTTTTGTGCAATGAATGACCAACTATGCTCAAAGGAAGAATAGAACACTGATTGAAGCTGCACGTTCTATGTTTGCTCATGCAAAAATTCCAATCACTTTTTGGGATGAAGCTATATCAACTGCATTTTTTATTCAGTACAGAAACTTAATTATGAAAGATAAAATGAAAACTCCTTATGAGTAATGTTTGGAAAAAACCGAACATAAACTTTCTAAAATCATTTGGTTGTCCTGTTATGATTCTTAATTCAAATGATCAGTTAGGAAAATTTGAAGTAAAATATGATAATGGATTTTTCGTTGGATATTCATCTGTTTCTAAAGCCTATCGAGTGTACAACTCTAGGACGAATATAATTCTTGAAACATTCAACGTTAAATTTCTAGAAAATTCTTTTCCATCAGTTTCAAATGGTCCTACATGGTTATTTGATTTAGATTCATTATCAAATTCTCTTCAATCTAACTTGTTTAATCAATCAAATTGTCTTGATTCTACAGGCCAGAAGAAATCTAGAGGAGATCTTGGATCTTTCAGTGAGGATTCAGATTCTAATGACGCAGATGATTCTAGCTCAGACTACCCATTATTATCATTTGCCAAGGGCTCAACAATTCGATTCAATGACAATAATCATGATAATCCAGCTTCAGATCACTCAGTGTCATTTGATGGCGAAGAATCACAACCAATTCCTAAAGATGGTACTGAGTTTGTGCAACCTGAGTATGGAACATCATCCATCTCTAGTGATGCAGTCTCATTTGATCTGGTAAGTTTGATTACTTTATTAACTCACCGAATCAAGTTCCAAACTTCAATCCACATTCTTCTAATTTGTTACATCAAATATCAAACTTAAACCAAATAAATCTTGATGTTAATGTTCACTGTGATGAGATTCCAACATCTTATATTCACAAGAGTCATCCAATTTCTCAGATTATTTCTTCATTGAATGAGCGGACAACAAGGAGTAAATCAGATCAAGCAAACTTGTGCTTATATTCTTGTTTTCTTTCTCAAATTGTTCCTAAAAATGTTACCGAAGCATTAAAGGACAATGGTTGGATAGAAGCCATGCAAGAAGAATTACTTCAATTTCGCAAACAAGAAGTGTGGACTTTAGTGGATTTACCTGAAGGAGAAAATGTCATAGGCACGAAATGGTTGTTTAGAAATAAGACTGATGATCGTGGTGTAGTAATATGGAACAAAGAGAGACTTGTTGCACAAGGATACACACAGGAAGAAGGGATAGATTATGATGAGGTGTTTGCACTAGTTGCAAGAGTTGAATCCATTTGAGTATTCCTAGCATATGCGTCATTCATGAAATCAAGGTGTATCAAATGGATGTAAAGGGTGCCTTTTGTATGGTCCTATCACTAACGATGTGTTTGGCAAGCAATCTCTGGGCTTTGAGGATGCAAAATTTCCACATCGAGTGTGTAAGCTGAGTAAAGCTTTATATGGACTTCATCAAGCCCCTAGAATTTGGTATGAGACATAATCATAACACTTAATCCAACATGGATACACCAGAGGGAAAATTGATCCAAATTTATTCATAAAGAAGGATAATGATGATCTCTTATGTGTAGAAGTGTATGTTGATGATATCATATTTGGTTTTACAAGTCCAAAATTGTGCAATGAATTTGAAGAAATTATGAAATCTCGGTTCCAAATGAGTTGTATGGGAGAGATTAATTTCTTTCTTGGACTTCAAGTCAAGCAAACTGACGATGGAATTTTTATCAATCAAGAGAAGTTTGTTGACAAGCTCTTGAAGAAATTTAAGTTGCAAGACTATCAGTCCATACGAACTCCAACAGATGTTAACACCAAGATTGAACTTGATCTGAAAGGAAAATCTATTGATCAAACGCTATACAGATCAATGATTGGTTATTTGATGTATCTTACTGCATCTAGACCAGACATTATGTATGTTGTTTGTGTTTGTGCCAGGTATCAATCAGACCCGAAAGAATCTCACTTAATTACTGTCAAAGGATATTGAGGTATCTCAAAGGTAAACCAGCTTTAGGGCTTTGGTATACTTACGAGGGTAACTTTGAACTACATGGATATACAGATAGTGATTATGGTGGATCTTGTCAAGATAGAAAATCTACTTGGGTGGTTATCAATTTCTTGGTCCCCGATTAGTCTCATGGCAATGTAAGAAACAAACAAATGTCTCTGTTTCAACTGCAGAAGCTAAGTACATTGTTGCATCAGCAGGATGTCTCAAATCATCTGGTTGCAAAATCAAGTACTGGATTATGGGTTCAATTTTCGTAAAACACCTATTTACATTGATAACACTGCAGCTATGTTCATTACAGCTAATCCTGTTCAACATTAAAAAACAAAACACATTGAAATTCAATATGATTTTCTCAAAGATAACTCTGAAAAAGGGTATCATATTGATTGGTGGATCTATTTACGAAAGCCTTCCTACTAGGACGGATTGAGTTTTAGTGGAGTCAATTGGTCTTATTAATCATATGTGAACTCCCTAAATCAAAATATCATCATAAGTGATACTCTCAATGTTAATTGCCTATTTGTATTTTGTGTGTGCCTTTTTTTGAAAAACCAAATACAAAAGTATAAAATCAAAACTCCAAAAATAGAGTTTTTTTAAGTGTCAGTTTATTTTTATACAAGAATCTGTTTTGCAATATGTGAGAAATGATAGTACATTTGTGATATCAGTTGCATATTTCACTCATTAATAAAGTCTGACATGATGAGATATGATGCGTAGACAATATCATGCTACTATACTGAAAAACTAAATTCTTGTGATTACACTAAATCTTTATATTTGTGTGTATTCATTTGAGTACTTTAGAGATATTTTGGCTTATGAGATTAATTGCTTGTTAAGTACACCACTCACACCTCATGGTGATGTGATTAATCATGAGATCTGTTACAAGAATCATATCACTTCTTTGTTATGAGTCATCATAGACCTGAAGTGTTCAGATATCCTTTGTTGTAAGTCATTACAAACCTGGATTTTCTATTTGATGCAAAAGATGCCAATGTGCACAATCTATTCAGATTGATAGATAGAGCTGATCAAATGGTTATCCATGATCATTCTCTATTCATTTAAGTAACATGAGCTCTGGGTATACGTATGTTTCAGGTAAAGAGTTGAGTATGTGTGCTTTCTTGCATGTCTTGATGATAGTTGAGCTCTCTAAGTCTCTGTATGATCTACATCATGTCATATGTGAAAATATACCCTCATCAATCCAGGAATTTAAAAAGAAAGTGAGCTGATTGACAAATCACTCATTTTCTGTCATTAGATCTTGTGTCTCCTTTGTTGTGATATCACTAACTTGGAACACACTTGATCAGGATTTATTCATTGTCTATGACTATTCACATTTTTTTTATTTTAATGTGCTGATCTTCATTGATATGATCTCACTGCAGACATGAATTCTTTTGTTTATACTACATTTTGATTCTGAATTCATTTTGATTTTATGCATGTTTTATGTGTGTGAAGGCAATATAACAATGAGATGTGTGATCTTATTATATTACCTTAGGATACTTTTAATTTTCAAACTTAAAAGTTTAAGGGAGCAATAAATGGAAGAGTTTTTTCTCTGAAAATCAAAATAAAATGTTGAATTGAAGGATGATGCTACATGTTCAAAGCGTAGGTGAATTTGATAATGTAACTTTTAAAAATGATGATATGAACCTATATAAATTTGCAAGTGGAAATTTTTCTTGCAAAAGTTGAAAAATAGATATTTGATTATGTTTTGAGATTAAAATGAAGGAAAGATAAAATTTAAAAAGTTAATCAACAAGTGAAGATTTAAAAATGTTAAATATCAAATTTGAGTGTGCAAAATGTAAAAAGATCAAATTTGAGGGTCTAAAATGCAAATTTTGGGAAATTCAAAAATATGCTTAAAATGTTTAAATATGAGTATGAAATATTACTAATATGTTTAAATAGTATGCAAGTGAAGAATTTGGAAAACACAAGTGTAAGACTCATGAAAGTCAACTCAAAGTCAACTCATGCGCCTAAATAGTGTTCATACGTCTAAATAGGAGCATGGTAACTTTCAGGAGATTATACAAGTGTTTCGGTGTTTTTCATATTCCCATGCGTTAAACAGTTGCAATAAGTCCATGAGTTTAACCAAATGCTTGGGCGTTTCACACAATCCCATACGCCTAAACAATGATAATGAGTCTGTTTTTAACAAAGTGTTAGACGTTTTGAAAGTCTCATGCGTCTACACAGTGTTGAAATGTTTCAAGAGTTACAAGTGTTAGATGCTTTAGGAACTTCATGCGGCTGAACAGTGCTAAAGCGCCTGAACAGTGCTTATGCGTCTGTACAGTGCTCATGCGTCTTAACAGTTCTCATGCGTCTGAGTCAATACGGCCAAACAGTGCTCATACGTCTTATTATTTTGTGACTTTTAGGGTTTTACATGCACAAACAGTGCTCATGCATCTAAAATTTCACTTAATATATATTGAACACTTGCACTTTTTTCTCATTCACTCTCAAAATTCATAAAAACACAACTCTCTGAACTATCGACTCTGGTCTTCATGGAACTCTCTGATTTTCATTGTTTGAAGCAAATCTGTGTGGATGATATATATTATTATTTGAGTTTATAAACATAAGTTTGTGATTCAAATCAGTAGATTTTGGTTATGACATTTCGATTGGCATAGTCGTTTGACAGCTATTTGGGCGTTCGAACACTATATGATTGAACATTTAAAGTTTAACTAATCAAATCTTAATCATATCTAAAATTGACTCTGGATTATTGACACGTATCAAATTTCGAGCATTGATATATTGTTCTTCAACTGAAATAATGAATGATGTTGATGATAGTTTCCACAGCCGGGTTCTTCGAAGGAAGGAAAGAAGATGATGAATAGACAAATTAAATTTTTAAAAAATAAAAATATATATGTATATTTTTTTAAATAAAAAGTAGATGAATCACAATTCAAATTACAAAATGCAAATTCATAGGTAAAATGTAATGGTCTAATATTCTTTTTCTCTATATTTTTGCAGATGGCAGCTTTGACGTTTGAGCCTAATTAAAATGTGTGTTGCATTCTTAGATGAGGAAAACAGGGAAGCAACTGCTATGAAGATATTATTCGATTTCTGCTAAGATCAAAATATGTCTATGCAATGTGTGCTAGACCTTTGATAAATGCAAGATTAATCAAAAGATTTTGGAAAACAGCAAACATAGAAAAAGATGAAGAAGGGAATAAAGTTTTAAGAGCTTTCATTACATCTCATAGAATGCTTGAACTCTCCGAACAAGCATTGAGAACAGCTCTTAAACTTGGAGAAAATGACCCATAAGACTTATCTGAGTACACTTTTAATGAATGTAGAGATGTATTTCTACAAATAGGTCATTCTCATCATTTTTCGAAGAAGCAATTCTTCAGAGCTAGAGTATACAAACACTGGAAACTACTGTGTTATAGATTTCAACATTGCATGTCCAAATGAAGTGTTGGGTGGGATTCATTCCTAGTGGACATTGCATATCCACTTATTGCTTTAGCCACTAACAAAAGGTTTAGCATGTCTAAGTGGATAATGATGGATTCATTTTCAATCTTGAAAGAGGAAAGAGAAAAAATACTTAATGTATCCTAGATTTCTCCAAATGCTCATTAATGAAGAGAATCCAGACTTATATGACGAAGGAGTTAAAGGAGATAAATTGCAATTGGAGCACATGTCTGAATCTATTTATAAAAGACTTGCTATGATCAATGGTGCTCAAAACATTCCTCTATTTGATTATATAAGGAATGTAGCTATGGATGAAGTAGACATCAATCAACTACACTACCATTTATCTCAAGATGAACCAATAGATCCAAATGATCTTATTGAGGATGTTGTTGATGATGTGATTGATGAAGATGATGAAGAAAATGATGATGAAGCTTCTGAAAGCTCATCAGATGATGATGATCATGATAATAATGATGATGATGGTAATGATGGTGCAACTGAAGCACATCAATAAGCTACTAATGAAAGGAATGATGAATATAATGTCAATGAATCTCAGAACTTAGCTGAAGAATCTACTAATGTTGATATTCATGATGATTTTGTTCATGATGGTCAAGGAGATGAACTAGATATCATTGCTTATGAAGAAGATTCAAAAAATCAATCTTTTGATTTTGATTTCATGAATGATATGCTATTTGAACGAGTGTTTCTAGCTGAAGTGAATGAAGAAGTTAAAGAAATTCCTGTGAGTACAACACATAATGTGTCGGTACAAACAGAAGAGATAACTGATGTAGATGAGATGGAAAATTTGAAAGAAGAAAATGTAATTAAAGGGAAAGAGATTGAAGAATTAAAGGTTGAGAATGAAAACTGAAAGAGATGAATATATCTCTTTAAAAGGAAATTCAAAAGTTAAAGGATGAAAATTCTAAGTTGAAAGAAGAAAGTTTACTGAAAGATGAAAAGATTGTGAGGTATGCAAAAGACAAAGAAGATGTTCAAGAAATTATGATAAAGGATTATGACATTCTTGAAGAGATATTCAAGAAATTAACTGATGAAAATGAAAAATTGAAACATGAATTAATAAAGGTAAAAGAACCTCAAAAGCCTATCTCACCAGAACAAATGACAAGTTCTTAATGATTGTTGAAGAGAATCCTGAGGTGATCAAAGACAAAAGGAAACTTAATCATGTAGCAGAAACAATTTTAACAGATTCATCTTCAAAAGTACAAAGAATAGAAGAAACTGTTGAAGAGCAAATCAGTCAAGAACAAATTCAAGCTTTAGAAAACATTGAAGAAATTTTCAATGATGACTTGTATGATGAAGTCTTAGATGAAGAAGAATAGATGAAGCTCAATTTGTATCAAATTTCAATTTACAAGAACCAACTCAAGATCAAGTTGAAATTCCACAAGAGTTTGAAGATAGATACAACTATCTTGTGAAGATGAAATACAATAGAGTCTTTTTGGATGGACTGACTGCTTCTCATATAAATGATGAATATGAGAAATGCATTACTGCAGAGTCAGTTGCTCCTATTGATCCAAATAAGATTGTAATGGAACATGGTGAATGAATAGAGCTAAAGAAAGTAATATAGATGAATTATCAAGCTCTGAGTTGCACCATCCTGACTCTGATCATATGAGTATTCCAGCATTGAGGTCTTGGTTGCAAGCTAGGAATTACCAATGGAGGAAATTGAAAAGATTACAATCTATATCTTTAAGTAATCTTGTTAGAAGTTTTCAAGAAACTGAAAAACAATTAAAGAAGATGATCATACTTGATACTGATAATCATCAATACCTTGAGATTACCAAAAGAACAAGAGTGTTGAAGCCTCAAGAGATTAAGAGATGGCAAGAAAATCAGATGCTCATGATAGCAAAAAAGATCTGATTAAAATGTTTTCTGATACTGAATGGCAAGCATATAAAGCCTCTTCTAAACAAAGACAAATTTTTGATGATGCCAGATCTACTAGAGACTTGGTGAGAAATGTATTACAAAAAGGACAATCGATTGCCGAGTTGTTGAATGCTATGATTGCTCCAGATTTCCCAAACCAAGTAAAGATAATAACATGGAAGTATAATGAGATATTGATGCATTTTTTATTAAAAGAGTAAATGTTGTTTGTGATGTATATCACTTTTACTCAAGCATCATTAAACTTCCAGTGCAAGATTTGAAAGAGTTAAACAAATTACCACTGATTAATCCATCTAATTCTAAACGTGGTAAGATGATGGTATAATTATTGAGAAGAGAAATGGATAGATCAATCAATTTTCTTTAAACAAGATGTGATCAAGAAGACAAGGAGTACTTTGCTACTTTAAAGAAGAACAAAAAGCGTAAAGGATAACAATCTCAAGACGAACATTTCATGATAAAATTTTATGATATATCTTGAAAACATCACAACTCCTGGTCTAAAGGTGATTGATGGTAATCAAAAGTCAAAACCAATTCTCAGATGATTTTATAACTCTGAGACTTTTGAGCATAAACTGGTCAGAAATCTCGAATAATGGGATGAAGATATGATTACACTATTTGGTGCTTTTGAACTAAAACTATTGCATCCAAGTTATATATCTTTTTATCTATGAAAAAGTTTGAGAAAGTATCTCCAGAAGTTGCAGAGCAAGACAATAAGTATTTCCTTTCCATCATCAATGTGATGAATGCTGCATTGGAAAGAATATCATTACAAAAAGCTCTTGCATATGCAAACATTGTTAAGAACGATATAAAAGACATTGAGTTCATGAGAATTTCAAGAAAAGGAGTATTAGAAATATACTCAAAGGAAAGTCAAAATCCAATTGAGATATATGCTAATATTGATATCACATGTTTATCAATATATACGTTGGAAAGAATGAGTAAAATGGAGATAAATACAAATGAAGTAAAACCAGAACAAGGCATTCTTGTTAACAAATTTAAGTCTGCTATTGCTAATGCTTTTAAAGAATAGGAGATGTATAAAAATAAACCAATGTTCAAAAGGAAGAACCAAAAGATTTTTTGGAAAGCTGAAGATGAAAGCTGAAGGATAAAGCTGAAGTAAACATAAAAAGAATACGAGATTGAAGATTTTGATGACTGAAGACCATGTAAATCTTAGGGGGAGTATTGTTAGTTCTTTAGAAAGATTAACATGTTGTCTTTATGTGTCTTTTTACTATTCGTAATAGTATACGGACTAGTTTTTTAACTTTGTTAGTTCCTTGTGTTCATTATAAATAGCTGAGACTTGTAGCAGTTAGAGAGAGACGAAAACTGCTTGCTTACTTTGTAATTGTCTTTGCTTGATATTAATGAAACTGTGAATTTTGTTGATATCTTATTTGATTTGATTACTTTGTTTGTATTTCTTTGAATTGTGTTCATATATCATCACAAATTGATACATTTTATCCTATGAGAATTCCATCTAACTCTTTTGATAATTCCAACCTATAAGCCACCTCTAGTACCCGAGCAATAATTAGAAAGGTCTTACGTATCTCGGTTGAATATGATGTGATTAAGCCTGTATAAATAGTGCCTCCATAACTTTAACGCAAAGACCACAGCTGCTAGTTCCAAGTCGGGAGTGGGATAATTGACCTCATGAGCTTTCAATGTCGGGATGCATAGGTTATAACCTTTCCTCTCTGCATCAACACACATCCCATATCCGAGTAGGAAGCATCGGAATAAACTACTAAATCTTCTCTTCCATCCTTGCCGGGTCCACCATAATCCCACCGAGATTACTACATGACCCAAAAACTAAACATCGCGCAACCATATTGCATACTTGGAGAATTATCATACAACCTCTCTTTTCACAATGTCTCCAATACCTCTCTAATGTGTCCGGCATGCTCATCCCCACTCTTGGAATAAATCAAGATATCATCCGTAAACAAAATCACTGATTTAACCAACATCGGCCGACATGCTCGATTCATCTCGTCCATGAAAGTAGCTGGCGCATTTGTCAATCCAAATACATGACAAGGAACTCGTAGTGTCCATAATGCGTGCGAAAAGCTATTTTAGGAATATCCTGCTCCTTTACTTTCAACTGATGGTATCCTAGAGAACTAACTGGCACCCTGAAGCTGATCAGAAGTTCATTAGTTCTCGGTAACGGGTACCTATTCTTCACCATCAACTTGTTCAGCTCACGGTAGAGTATATACATTCTCATCCTACCATCTTTCTTCTTCACAAATAAGACCAGAGCACCCCAAGGAGAGATACTCGGTCTAATGAATCCCTTATCAAGCAACTCCTGCAATTACTCCATCCATTCTTTCTGTAGGTTGGAGCCAATCGATACGGTGCCTTAGCAACAAGTTGGGCACCTGGTATCGAGTCAATCTGGAACTCGATCTCGCGGTCAGGTGGCACTCCGGTAAGTCTTCGGGATACACGTCTAGAAAGTCACACACCACCGGTACATCGATTAGTTATGGTGTTGGGTATCCACATCCTTCACATAGGCCAAGTAGACACTACATCCACGCCTCATGCACTTTCCCACCATCGCCATCGAAGAATAGTCGTGACTCGATCACCATAAACCGTCACCGTACTCCCATCGGCGCTATCAATCGAATCATCTTCTTGTGTCACATGATGTTCGCCTTGTAGTCCAACCACTAATCCTGTTGATACATATGGACATAGTTTAGAAGCTTAATGTAAAATGTCTATCAT
Source organism: Flaveria trinervia (assembly GCA_025506515.1). Lineage (NCBI taxonomy): Eukaryota > Viridiplantae > Streptophyta > Magnoliopsida > Asterales > Asteraceae > Flaveria > Flaveria trinervia. Next base: position 68,496,815 of record CM046453.1, read on the forward strand.
GTCTTACATATATGTAATTGAATGGGTATGAATGAAATACAATATGTGGTTCCTGCTTATAATGTTAATATTTCATTGTTTATTATGTGATAACTTATAGTGAACTAACTATATAGGTTTGTGATTGTTGTACATAATTCTTAATCAATAATGATTGAGAAATGTGTTCTAACATAATCGTATGAAGTCCTCATGCGAACGTACCATGCTAATGGACCATACGCAGACCAGTCGCACGACTGAACCTGGAGACTGGATCAGTCGCACGATTGAGACATAAGATTGACTTAGTCGCACGACTGAACCTTCAGTCATGCGGATGGATCAATCGTATGATTCAATCACACGACTGAACCATTCTAATGGTTCAGTCGTACGATTGGAAGACCCTAACCTATAAATGCCACCTAATTCGTGGAAAAACGTAACAATTCAAATACCTACGCACATAATCGTACCCTAGTCGTCCAGAGACTCAAGAAAACCTGTTCCAAGTTCATAGATCGCAGTTGATCGTGTTCTAATCGTTCTTAACGCTTCTTTAATCGTTAGATTGATCTTAAGTATGTTATCCCTAATTGAATCGCCAATCAAATAGGATTCCGCACTATTTGATCTGGTATACGCGCAGAATCAGTTAGTACTCCATCATACACGGTCCCCTATCAAGTGGTATTAGAGTTTTGGCTCTTGATTTTGCATGTGATTCGGTGGTTTAGGTGTAAAAATCACGTTTTTCATTCAAAAACACCATCTTTTTAAGTAAAGCAGTGTTTTCGACGTCTCCAAATCTAAAAGTTCATGTTTTTTGGCTTACGGTAGATTAGGGTTCGTGAAAATTTGTATTTTTGTGTCAATGTACCAAAAACCTTCGAATTCTCAAAACCAGTAGCCTTCAGTCGCACGATTGTCTCAATCGCACGACTGAACTCAATCGCACCTCCCATATGCGTGATTGAACTCAGTTGCCCATCCATTCTTATGACTGAACAATCCCATTAGCATTTTCCATCCGCATTTTCTCAATCGCACGACTCTTTATCCGCATTTGTCCAATCGCACGATTGGCTCATCCACATTTGTTCAATCGCCCGACTGACTCATTTGGACCTCTCCATTCTCACGGGTGAATATGTCTTGTCAAAAGTTCAAAGTTTAATGAAATGGAAGATCAGTACTAATCATTTACTGCCGGAAGGGACTCTCATATCCAGAATCTATTACTTCTGGAAAATGAAACTGGGAATCACAATAAATCCCCTAAACTCATAATGTTAGATGATTACCCACAATGGAAGCAAAGGTTCAAGATATATCTAAATGAAGTTGATCCGAATCTATGGAAATCAATCGAGACAGGTTATAGCATGCCGATTGGTGCTCATGGGGTTAAATTTACTTTGGGCGGCATGATTGATAGCCAGAAGGTGAAATACAATGCAGAAAAGAAGGTATAAATTTATTGACTCAGTCAATTCCTAAGGACATATTCCATCAATTTTGTAAGAATAAAGAAGCAAAGAAGTTATGGGAGGCTCTGGAAAAACGATATGATAGGAATGCAACGTTGAAGGCATTAAAGGCAATGGCTCTGAAGAAGGAGTTTAATAACTTCTCTTTGATAGGAAAAGTGAACCTGGATGACATCATTGACCGATTCTACCACTTGATGAGTGAGCTGCACACTCAGGGGGTAACCACGTCCATGGAAGACAAGGTTTCAAGTTTTGCAGATGAGTTGCACAGAAGTTGGTTTTGTTTATGTCAAATCTAAGACAGAATGATATGCTGGTGAACTTGGATATAATGATTTCATTCTGAAACTGAGAGAGGACGAATTGAGGATGAAGAACAGGTCAAAGAAAGGATCATACGATCAGAACCCGTCACTTTATAACTCATCTCCCACTCCAACAAGTTCAGGAGAACAACTTTAAACAACATTCGTGTCTAGTTCAGCAGCTCCTTCCCAAGCCACTACTTGAGGATCTAACACTTAAAGGTCATCCTGCACCCAATATATAGCACCTGAAGCAAATACTACAAAGTTGAAGACCGAGAATCTTGGTAATATTATTGTGGAGGTGGAAAAGGAGCACATTGCTCTCTTAGCAGCGGTCGTTCACTCCTATGATGGCCTAGTTGCAGGGAAGATTGGAAGCTGCCATCTCACAGATGGAGATTATGAGCAGGTGGATGAAACTTAACTCGAAAGAATGGATATCATGTCAGCATTGGCTAGTGCTGTCTAGCGGGCGAAGAAGTTTGTGAAAAAGACTTGACAAAACTTGATAGCCACAAAGACACTATCTTTGGTTTTGATAAAACCAAAGATACCTGCTTTAACTATGGAGAGAAGGGCATTTTAAACATGAATGTGTTAAGCCCAAGAAGACAGGTAATGGTAATCCATTCTCAAATCAAGCAAGGACACTAAGGCCTTGACTGCACAAGATGACAAAGGGCAGGATTGGACCTTTCGTTTTGTATCTCCAGGAGAATCCAACATTACTTGTGTTGAGGGTTTGGATGACGACTCTACAAGCAAAGGAGAAATCGAAGTGGAACTAGTGATGTCGAATAATGAAGATACTGCGAATATGGTCAATCACCTGAGTGAAGAAAGTCTCAGAACAACTTGTTCAGAAACACCAGCACCCGATCAGTCAAACTCTACTACCATGGCTTATTCAACCGAATCTTCACAGGTAAGTACCAAAGACCAACTTTTTGATTGTCATGCTTGTAATGAATGTAATAAATTTAGAGAAAGCATAGATTCAAAATTTGCTAGGTTATTAGATCACAATGATAGCTTAGTAAATTACCTACAACTATGCACAGAAGCTAACAGGATTCTAAAACAAAATGAGCATAGTTATAAAGAGAAAATAGAACTGTTAAATAAAAAACTAAGGGAAACCGAATTTGTTTCTTTTAATCAAGCAAATGACTTAAGGTTTTATGAAACTCCACGAAAAAAACTAAGAAAGAAAAAGCAATTTTGGAAGTTGAAGTCAACTCATTAAAACAAAAAATTACACAGTCGGATCCGTTCTTTTCACATAGTCCAGCACTTAGTGAAAGAACATAACAATAGGGAGGGGTTGGGTTACAAAGTGGTTCCACCACCACATGAATATTGTTGAATGCTAAATGTAGACCAATAAATACCAATCTAATCAAGGATCATGTGGTGTCCACTCCTCTAGTTAGTGATCCAGATTCCACCAGTAAATTAGTGGAATCTGTCACTAAACAGCAGGAGGCCATTTAAAATCTAAATGTAAGATGCCTATTGTCAATTAGGATGAAAAATTTGAGAAAGTTAAGGTAAAATCAGGTTCAAACATGTCTATTTCTGAACCCAAAAAGACCAAACAAGTTAACCAACCACATGCACCATGTCTTAGTCCAAATAAACAAAAGGGTAAGGATGTTAAAATGTACAAACAATGAATTTTGTTAAAGAAGCTAAAACATCTAAACAAGAAGTGTCCAAACCCAAACAGACTATAGTCATACATGTGTCACACACTTCCCCACAAAAACAGTTCCACCAACATGTCGAAAGTAGATCATGCTACAATTTTGCAAAGTATGGACACATCGCTTCCAATTGTTCTTATTATTAGACACCATGAAAGAAAATTGAACTTCATGATACTAAACCAAGTTCTTCGAAAAAGAGTTCTATCACTCCACCAAAAAGAATTCGTGAACATAAAGTTTAAACAGTAAGCCAGTCATCTATTTATCACAAACAGACCTTACACAAAACTACCGTATGGAAAGAAAAATCAAGTCTAGTGTCTCATATGAGCACAAGAAGAAAAATGATTTGCCCTCACCCTCAAATGGACAGTGGGTTGAATTTATGATGTGTGATTCCTCTGGGTCACCCAAGCCAGTTAAGGCTTGGGTCCCAAACCAAAACTAAACATTTCCTTTGAATGTGCAGGGTGTCTGCTATAGTGCTACTACCAATACCTGGATTGTTAATAGCGGGGCATCAAGGCACATGACTGGGAACCTGTCTCTCCTGTCTAATGTCAACAAATTAAAGGAGGACATGTTTCATTTGCTGAAATAAAGGTGGATACCCGAAAGTGAAGTTTGATAAGGTAAACTATGTTCAACAACTTCAAACTAACTTAATTTGTATCTCCTAGATATGTGACAAAGAATTCAAGGTTGTATTTGACAACAAGAAGTGCTATGTTCTAAGAAAGGACTTTGTCATCCGAGAGGACCAAGATTTAATGTCAGCTTTAAGATATAACGATTTGTATGTCTTGGACCTATCAAAGGCCTCCACAACCGATCATAATGTACAACGCTTCTTATCAAATGTAATAAAGAAATGCTCCATCTCCTGGCATAGGAGAAAGTGACACATTAATCCACGAAAGATGAATCACTTGATCCAAAATGATCTAGTGCATGGAGTAAATGTTAAGAACTTCCAATTACCTAATTTTTGTGTTGCATGTAAGAAAAGGAAACAGACAAAGAAGTCTCATAAGGCAAAGAAAGTTCACTCAATTGACCTGCCTCTTGAGCTTCTTTACATGGATTTGTTTGGCCCAGTTAGTACAAGAGCATTGTTGGTGATTTGTAGTAGTATGTAGTTACGGATGATTACTTCAAATTTTCTTGGGTGATGTTTCTGAAATCCAAATCAGAGATATTTGAATCATTCAAAGAGCTGGTAAATACATTAGAGTCACTATACAAGCTTAAGGTAAGGCAAGTTTGCTCAGATAATGGTACCGAGTTAAAGAACCAGTGGATGGAGACATTCTGAAAAGAAAAAGGAACTGTTTACCAGTTCACATCTGCCTACACTCCTCAAATGAATGGAGTTGCTAAGAGAAAGAATCGAAGCTTGATAGAGACAGCCGGACAATGCTAGCAGACTCTAAGCTGCCTATCCAATTTTGGAATAAGGTAGTATCTAACACATGTTACACCCTCAATCGAGTGTTGGTGGTCAAACATCATCGTAAAACTTGTTATGAGTTGGTCCAGCGACGTAAACCGAATGTGGAGTACCTCGAACAATTTGGCGCACCATGTACGCTGCTGAAGAAAACTCAATGATGGAAGTTCAGTGGGAAGGCAGATGAAGGAATTTTCTTAGGATACAACATACCGAATAAGAAAGTTTATAACAACTCATCGGGTCAAGTAGAAGTGTGGTGCAACGTTGATGTACAGAGATACACCACCCCCTTGCTGGAAAAGGACCCTTATTCTTTTCGACTATGATGGATTCTTTAAGTCCTTCAAAATCCCTCTCTCCCCCCTAAGGATGAGTTATCGACCAGAATGATGTACGATGTGTAAATACACCATAACTGGACTCGATAACCTCAACGTCACAAGGTGAGTCCTCTAGTTCTTCATGGGGAGCACTTGAGATAAGTGACTCCTCCTCTAATGACGAAGACATGGCAAAGGATGAGGTCGATGAGGAGGAAGAAGTTCCTACTACTAAAAGTACACAAGCATATGATGTTGATGCCTCTAACCCTTCAGAACCTCACACTCCCATTGCCTCAGATATTGAACCTGGTGTTCATAATTTGGAAAATGAGGTAGTTGTACCCACCACTCCTGGATCACGAATAAATGTTTATCATCCTTTGGACAATGTCATTGGAGATGTTCGATCCGGAGTACAGACAAGAAATCAGTTATACTCAGCTAATTATTCCTCTGTGATGGAAAAGGGATATATTCACGATGGTGCGTATCGATGTTTTGTGTCTCAAATTGAGCCAAAATATTTTAGTGAATCCCTAAACGACAAGGCATGGGTGAGGGACATATAATAGGAACATCTTCAATTCAAGAAGTCAGGAGTATGGACACTGGTGGATAGACCAAAAGGTGCTAAGGTCATTAGCACCAAATGGGTCTTGAAGTGCAAGAAAGATGACCAAGGAGTAGTAATAAAAAACAAGGCTCGACTTGTAGTTCAAGGATTTCGACAAGTCGAGGGTATTGATTATAATGAAGTGTTTGTGCCTGTGGGAAGAATGGAAGCAATCTGTATCTTCCTAGCCTATGCATCTTATATGAAGATTAAAGTGTATCAACTAGATGTAAAGAGTGCATTTCTTCATGGTGAAATCCAGGAGACAATGTATGTCAGTCAACCCAAAGGATTTAAGGATCCATATCATCAGGACATAGTTTACAAGCTGCATAAGGCTCTCTACGAGCTCCACCAAGCCCCAAGAGCATGGTATGAAAAACACTTGACTCATCTTGTAAAACAGGGCTTTCGCAGAGGAGTGATTGACTGTACACTGTTCATCAAAGAAAAGGATGCTAACTTACTGCTAGTTTAGATCTATGTTGATGAAATAATCTTCAGTTCCAAACACGAAGCATTATGTAAAGAATTTAAAGCAGTAATGAAAGTTGAATTTGAGATGAGTGCCATGGGAGAGATGAAGTTCTTTCTCGAGTTACAGGTGGATCAGACACCAAAGGGGATATTGCTACATTAGACCAAGTATGTAGGAGATATTCTTAGTCGGTTCGATATGCAAAATGCTTCGGCAGCTGGAACTCTACTGTCTACAAACCACGATGTGGCATAACTGGTTTAGTGAGATTGAGATTCTCACTAAGGATCGAATATAGTGACTGAGTTATGATTGAATGGTAGAATCAAACAATCAAGAAACATTCAATGCAGAATAAATACTCATAAATGCTTTTGTACATATTAATAAAGGTGATTGATTACAAAGACTACTAAGTTTAGCAAGAAAAGTAATAATACACCTAGAGAATACACATATTCTGATTGTGTAAATTCTATCACCTCATGTACGAGGTTGTCTATTCTATTTATAGGCAGACAAGATGCCTTTAAATAATGACTAAACTACCCCTCACCTATTACATCAGAACTAGTCTAAGTCATGATCCACATCTCTGTTTATTCATTCGCATTGGCAAATGTGGATGAGTTGACTTGATCAACATTTCTTCACTTGATCATCCACATTAGTATGTTGTTCATCTGCATTGGTTAATGCAAATGAACAAATACTTCTGCGCATTTGTCCGGTCATCCGTATTGGCAAATGCAGATGAACAAAGTCTTGTATGCATTACTAATTGGTCTTCCGCATTTGTCAATGTGGAAGAACAATACTTGTCCATATTTTTTAATGTCTTCCGCATTGACAAATGCGAAAGACCATACTTAGTTTTTCTTGTGCAGGATCTTCATCCGCATTTCTTCTTGGACTTATGGGATTATAGCAAAGCAACCATCAAATCACCCATTGAATTGGCATGCATAATCCTTTCAGGGTCCAACAATACTCCCCATAAGGATTATGCAGCCTACTCATGTTATGAATGGCTTTAAGAGGTAGTTTCTTAAGTGAGATTGGTTCCCAAATAGATACCGTAGATAACCCGTCCCTGTGAATCAAAAGAGAGCCATCTACATCAACTTCTAGTTTGACAATGTTGCCCAACTATAGAGGTGTCTTCTTTTTCTTCCTATTCTCCCTCTTAGCATTGATCTGATCATAAGCCATTTTTAATATTTTGGTACACTTTAGAAAGAAATGTACATCTTGTTGACCCAATTTGTTTGATATCTCTCTGAAGTGCCTTGTGTATATGTAGTGAATGTATGATTGATCTAGCAGTCTCACTTCATAGCTATTGAACAATCTAATTTCAGCTCCTTCTTTACCTCCCCACTTCCTCTCAATCACCAATTCATAGGTCTTCTCATCATAATAAACATTTGAGATAGGTGTTGAGGAATGCGTAGCAGCCACCATTTTTCTTTTTAATGATTTAGTAGGTTTCACTCTGAGTTCTGGAAACACTACTTCTTCAGTTGGTTTTTGTTTGTTTCATCTCCAGAGGGTTATTGAAGGTTTTTTCTTTTCTCATACATATTGCCTTAATGAATTGAAGTTGTTGGTTCTCTTGAACATTTTAAGTGTACCTTCAAATTCATATCCTCTAAACATGGCATTATGGTTGATCAACTCTAGAATAGCCATCTCTTTTAGGTCATGAATCTTAAGTGCATTTACCAGAGCAGAGTACTCTGTAAAGAATTGCAGTAGACCCGAGATTATTTTGACCATGAACATGTTCCATGAACTATCATACTTCCAAGCAATAAGTTTTTGATCTTTTTTGCCATTTGGATTAGATACACCTCTAATCATCTCAGCAGTGGTCAACGCTTCCTGAAGTTTCAGTTAGGAGGGTTCAGCAAACCACTCTGGCTATTGTGTAGAACAAGTGCCACATAGTCTTGATCTTTATGTGTAAGTTGCATGTCTTGTGCAGAGACTCTTGATCTTGGCTTTTGATTGAGTACTTCTTCTTCTAACCTCATCAACTTTTCTTTCTTTTCATTGATCAGTCTGAGTGTGGCAGCTCTCACTGAATTGGTTTTCATGTTTCCTAATTTTCTTTTGTTGAATCCTTGAATGGTTAGGTAATCCTTCATTTCCTTAGCAGTCATTGCATCCTCAACTCTTTCTCCAAGGGAACTAGAGATTGAGGAATGACCATAATAGGTTCAATGTTGGTCCTCTGGTCTGGAACAAAATCCTAACAATCCTTATCTATAATGAATTCTTCAAAAGTAAAGCTATCCAGAGCACTGATTAATTCTTCAAATTCAGCTTTCTCAGTTTGAGTAGCATCCGATTGCCTAGAATAAACCACCATTTCCAGACTTGATTCTTCATTCGTTGTTTTGCCTGCATCTTCGTCTTTTTCAACATTTTCAGTAGAGGATTGTTTCTCATCAGTCATCATTCTTTCTTCTTTCTTTTTATTTTCTTCATCATCAGCACATCTTTGTATTTCAATTAGCATCTCAAGTTCAACGATTCTTTTATTTTGGCTATCAATTTGACTTTGGAGATTGGAGATGATCTCTGCTTCTTCTTCAATCATATCTTCTAGCTCTTCCATAGCTATAGTTTGAATGGCAAGTGTATCAACATGGCCACATACTTCTTCTCTAGAATGGTTAAGTGCTGCTTTAAGTTTTCAATCTCTTTCTCTTTCTCCTTCTTTTTAGCTTCATGTTTTTCTTTAAGCTCTTTTAACTCCTGCTCCTTTTCATCAAGCTCTAGAATCCTATCAACAATGATTCTAAGCCTCCTATTCAGTATTCTTTCCATCCTTTCAATTTGATTTAAGATCTCAACGATTAACTCATCTTTTTCGTCTGGTCTATTTACATTAGATTCAACAAAACTCTCTGAGGGAGCAGTCTCAAAAGTGACTCTCCTTATAGGCATTGAGCATGATGATCCTCCTCATCAAAGAAGATTTTGACTAGGATTGTGTAAGAGTTATATTCTTACTAAGAATCAAATATGATAATCAAGTCAATGATTGAGTGGTGGAAACAAACAATCAAAGAACATTCAAGCAAGAAAACTACTCATAAATGCTCTATCTATCAGCCGTCCCCTCAGTACGAGGTTAACTATTCTATTTATAGGCAAACAAGATGCCTTTACAAAATGACTAAACTACCCTTGATCTATTACATGAGAAACTAGTGTAAGTCTTGATCCGCATCTCTGCTTGTTCATCCGCATTGACAAATGCGGATAAGATAATCTTGATCAGCATTTCTACTTGATCATCAGCATTAGTAAGTTGCTCATCCGCATTGGTTAATGCAGATGAACAATTACTTGTGCGCATTTGGTTGGTCATCCCCATTTGTCACTGCGGATGATTAAAGTCTTGTCCGCATCTTCTGTTGTTCTTCCGCATTAGTCAATGCGGAAGAGTAACTTGTTCTTCAGCATAAGTATTATGTCTACCACATTAGTTAATGCAGCAGAGTAAACACTTGTCCGCGTCAAAGTTTTGTCTTCCACATTAACTAATGCGGAAGATAACACTTGTTATTTTTCGTGCAGATCTTCATCCGCATTTCATCTTGGACTTATGGGATTCCAGCTGAGCAATCATCAAGTCACCCATTGAGTTGGCATGTATATCCTTTCAGGGTGCAACAATACTCCCCTAAGGATTATACAGCCTGGTTTTCCTCATTGTTTAGGAGGTGATTGATGTTGTGAAGATTCAACTGGGTCTTTAGGAGGTAGTATGAATGCAGCTTTGGTGGGATCCACGATAGCCTTGATCATGTTTACAAAATCAGTTGCTTTTGACATCTTGTCTCTACTCAGCACATGTATTTTCATTCTGCTCATGTTGTAGATGGCTTCCATTGGCTTCCAAAATCAATAAACTTCCTCCCACATCCACTTTAAGCTTAACAATATTTCCAGTTGCAGTGGTGTTTTCTTCTTCTTTCTTTTATCTCTTTTAATATTTATTCTATCATAAGCCAGTTTCACCAACTTGATGTATTTTAGAAAGAAGTGCATGTCTTGTTCACCCAATTGTTGTTTAGTTCCGTGAAGTGCCTCGTATAAATGTAATGGATGCATGATTCATCAAGTAATCTTACTTCATATCCACTGAATAGTCTTATGTCAGCTCCTTCTTTTCCTCCCCACTTCCTTTCTATCACCATCTCATAGGTTCTCTCATCATAGTACATGTTTGAGATAGGAGTGGAGGAAGGAGTACCAGATACTACTTTTCTCTTCAATGACTGAGTTGGCTTTACCTTCAACTCAGGGAATACAATTTCCTCTGCTTCCATCTTTTTCTTCTTATCCAGGGGATTGACAAAAGTTTTATCTTTTCTTAAGCAATTGTCTTTAATGAATTGAAGTTGTTTGTTCTTCTAAACATCTTAAGTATGTTCTCAAATTCATATCCCCTGAACATAGCAGCATGATTGATCAGTTCAAGTTGAGCTAGCTCCTTGAAATCATGAATCTCAAGGGCATTTACTAGAGTTGAGTACTCTGTAAAGAATAGTACTAGCCCTGAGATTCTCTTCACCATGAACATGTTCCATGTGCTGTCATACTTCCAGGCTATTATCTTCTGATCTACCTTGCCCTTAGGAGTAGACACCCCTCTGATCAGTTCTGCAGTATTCAGTCCTTCTTGCAGCTTCAACTGAGATGGTTCTGCAAACCATTCAGGGTACTTGTGGAGCACTAGGGCAAGTAGTTCTTGATCTTTTTGATTCAATAGCATGTCTTCAGCTGACACTCTGCTTCTACATTTGGTCCTTGTCAATTCTTCTTCTAGTTTCTTGAGTTTTTTTTCTTTTCATTGATTAATTGAAGAGTTGCAGCCCTTAAAGAATTTGTCTTCATGTTGGCAATCCTTCTTTTTGTGAATCCCTTACTTGAGAGATGTTCCTTCATTTCCTTATCATACATGTTATAAGGATCAAGAAATAATGATTCATTGGATGAGGTTGATTTCTTCATTTGAGACAGCTTTTGTAGGGGACCCCTTCTTGGCAGTTGAATTTCATACCTTGTAGATTTCTTCAAGGATGAGTCTTTATGTTTTGGAGTATCCTTTGTCATTGTCTTCTTATATTCAGTGTCTATTGTTGGATCAAGCAACAATTTCACTTTCTCTTCCTCCTCCTTCATTCTCTCATAAGTCATCCCAAATACTTCATCAGGATCATAGACTTGATTGATTAAAAACATGGCTTTAATCATCAAGTCGTCAGTTTTAGCTTTGGTTACCATGTCTTCCACTGACTGTTCTTCTTTAATAGAACTATCCGTGAGAACATCCTTTTCAACTTCATAATCATCAGCAATTTCTCCTTCCTCTAAATCAATTGCTCCAGCCAACTTTTTCAACTGAGCTTCTGCAAATGCGGTTGACAACTCAACACAGCACTGTAGCAAATGCGATAGAGACCTGTTCATACACATTTGTTTACTGTATCAAATGCAGTAGAGTAAATTTCACATACACTTCACACACAAATGCGGTAGAGTAAAATCATTGTCCGCATTAGTTGCATTTTAAAAATTATTGTTACCTGCATTAGTTACATGCATCGCATTAACTAATGCACTTACCTGCATTACCTTTTGAACTTAATCAAAAATTAATGTGATTGAATTGATTATTCATCTTGTGAAGAGGTGTCCTTGACTTATTTTTCTTATGAAGTTGGATGTTGAAGTTGTCAATTGTTGCTTGGATTGACTTGTATGTCACAATTATTACAAGTTTCCCGATTTTGACAGATCTTGGACTTATCATGCTTCTAAGAATCTGCATAAGCTGAGATATAATGGTATGACTTATTGCAACAATACCAACTAAAATTCTTTTTGTTTTGTTTTTCAAAATTGAGTTAATAAACAAAAATTTGGACTTACTCAAAATTTTTAAATTACTCCCCCCAAAATTTATGTCCACATTTGGAGAGAAACTTTAAAGATTTAAAAGTTTTGAATATTATTTTGATTAATATTAATAATTAAGACAAAAATCTCTTTGTTGGGATCATATCAATCTTACAATACATATGTGCATCCTTTATGATTAAATGGACATGATTATGAACTTGAAGATTGAAGGTATGTTTGTCCTCTTAAACTCATACCTGGTTGATATTTTGATGCAAATGACTTTTATCATGTTTTGGTTAATTTATTATTCAATGTGTACCTCACACACATAAGCCTGAAATGATCAACCCTCCTTATACAATGCATGGTAGAACTTTTTCACAACTTTTCTTACGAGGTTACTTAAGTCATGAAATCTCATTTTCACTTACCCTCATTGGGATTCTTTTGATTTAATCCTTTTTCATGTTGATCCACATTTGGATTCTTTTCACTCACTTTGGAAGGTGATCCATGATACGATTCTTTTGTTCATTCACTTGGAATGTATTACTTTGTTGATTCATCCAATTTTGGATGTGTTCCACATTGGGAATCTTTTGGATCATGACATCTGCACTATTTGCAAGTTTCATCAGGGCTTTGCTCAGCAAAACAAAGATGAAACATCATGTGGTGAAAGAGATTCATAAAGTATCATTACCTGGTGTGTTTAGGCTACTGCACACACATGCATTCAGATAAGCCAATACATACCTGTACTTTGTGATGAGTGTTTCATAATTGAATGTCTTTAATTCATCACCGCATGTATCTTTTCTGCCAAGTTGAGCCGACCAACATATCTTGTAAGTCATTTTAGTCTTTTACATTTTGAAATTAAGCATAGTGAATGATATAACGACTGTAATTATATCATTTCCCAAGAATTCTTTTCTTCATAAAACTTGATTTCTCTTTGTCGTTTTTCTGATGTTTGAAATTGTTTTTGATGGTTTTCATAGTTTTTACTCAAGGTTAATCATGCCAATTGACTGAACCAGAAATTCAAACCTACTAGGTTCAAATGCCTTTGTAAACAAATCAGCTAATTGATTTTCTGTTGGTACTTGAATCAATTTGATTAAACCTTTTTCAGCACAGTCTCTCAAAAAATGATATCTAATTTCAATATGTTTTGTTTTTGAGTGTTGAACTGGATTATTAGTTATAAAGATAGCAGTTGTGTTGTCAATAGAAATTGGTGTATGCAAAAAGTTAAAACCATAATGAAGCATCTGGTTTTGAATCCATAGAACTTGAGAGCAACATGCTGAAGCAGCAATATAGTCAGCTTCTGCACTGGACACAGACACATTTGTCTACTTCTTGCATTGCCTGAATACTAGTCTGGGACCAAGAAATTGACAACCACCAAAAGTGGATTTTCTGTTGAAGTTGCGTCCTCCATAATCACTGTCTGTGTATGCATAGAGATTAAATTCTCCTTCCTTTGAATACCTTAATCCAAGAGCTGGTTTGCACTTTAGAAATCTAAATATCCTCTTGACTGCATTCATATGTGATTCTTTAGGATCAGCTTGATATCTAGCACACACACAAACACCAAACATAATGTCAGGCCTACTAGTTATTAGATACATAAGTGAATCGATCATAGATTGATAGATAGTCTGATCCATTGATTTTCCTTGAGGGTCAGGTCCAATCTTAACTTTAGTATCCACAGGAGTTCTGATAGGCTGACAGTCAGCAAAGTGGAATTTCTTCAGAATAGTTTCCACGTATTTTGATGGATTAATGAAGATTCCATTTGTTGTCTGTTGGACTTGCACCCCTAGAAAGAAAGTGAGTTCCCTTATCGTAGAGCTGCTTGTTTGTTCAGCCAAAAATGATGTCATCCACATAAATCTAGACTAACAGCATGTCTTTTCCTATTATTCTTCTCAAGAGAGTTTGATCAATCTTTCATCTTTCATACCCATGTTCAAGAAGAAAGGATGATAGAGTCTCATACCACTTTCATGGAGCTTGATGAAGACCATACATAGCTTTGTCAAGCTTGTACACTCTGTGAGGGAAATTTGGATCTTCAAAGTCAGGTGGTTGACTTACATAGACTTCTTCAGCAATCTTTCCATACAGCAAGGCACACTTTACATCCATTTGATAAATAGTGGATTTCATGGACGCAGAATATGCAAGAAAGATTCTGATTGCTTCTAGTCTGGCAACAGGTGCAAACACTTTGTCGTAGTCAATTCCTTCTTCCTGAGTGTGTCCCTGTGCCACTAGTCTTGCTTTATTTCTGATGACTATCCCTCTATCATCAGTCTTGTTCCTGTACAGCCATCTAGTGCTGATAGGGTATTGTCCTTCGGGAAGATCTACTACCTGCCATACTTCTTGTTTCTTGAATCGGAGCAATTCTTCCTGCATTGCTTCAATCCAACTATTGTCTTGAAGCGCCTATTTGATGTTTTTGGGTACTGTTTGACATAGAAAGCAGGAGAACAAACAGATGTTTGCAATACTAGACTTGTTCTTTTCACCCTCTCATTAAGATCACCAATAATAGTTTCAACCGGATGATTCTTGTATATTCTTGTGGTTGGATTGGTGTCACCAGCAATAGTTACATCAAGATTGGAGACATTCAGTTCATTATGGTCAGAGGCATAATCATCTTGTATTGTTGTTGAATTATGAAGACTGTCAACTTCTATTTGAGTAACTACTACATCTTCAGCAGCATTGAGGTTGCTTGCATCATTTGAAGTACCTTGAGTTTCTTCTGGATGAGAAGCCTGTTTTTGATTTCTGATCTCATGTGACAAGTCATCTGAGTGAGATGGTACCAGGCTGGGACCTTCTTTAGAAGAAACACTAAGGTTTTGTGACAAATGTCTGATGAGATCAGCTTGAAGAGGAACTTCTTCATTCATGTGTTCATCAGATGTAGTTGGAATCAATGGATAATTATCTCTTCTTTCTATAGTTGATGAGGTGTCACTTGAATGTATGTTTCCTCGGAGTCTTTAAGACAACCCATTCTTCAGGAATCTAAAATCCAGGTTTCAGAATGTAGCAGTGAGTGTATTTAAAGTGAGTGGAATATTTTTTATCGCAGATCTAAACACGTTTAGCAGATTGAAATTCAGTGGTTAACAGTAATTCACTCTGTCAAAACTCAGCATCCCATTTGTCACAGATCCTTCTCTTGTAATCCTACCACCTTCTGAATCTCCACCGAATGCCACAGTAGTTCCTTGTATGTACTTGAAGTCATGAAGGAGGAACGATCTCCGGTCATGTATCGGGAGCATCCACTGTCTACATACCATAAGCTATTAGACTTGTGTGAATGAACCTACAAACAAAAAGAACTAAATAGAATAAGGAACCCAAGCCATGATGGTCTTTGGTTTCCCGTTCCTATTCATGATAGTCACCTCCCGGTATTTCCCTCTGAGTAGTGATTTAGATGGAGGTGATTTGGGAGACTTTTGGTAATGAATTGGTTGAGTCATCTCATCTCATGAATTGGTCGGATTCAGATGAATAATGAAAACGTTGGTCTCTATTCCTTTGTAAAAGTTTAGCCCGAGTTTCATTATCAAAAGTTGGTTTTTGCTTAGGAAGGTCAAGTTTGTGTTTCATTGTGAGATGATTTCTTTGACCCTTCCTTAAATCCTTCGAGTTAATTCTGTCATTTGTTGATCTAGGTGTCCTAGATTGAGTATTATGAAGATGAGGTTTGACACAATGCGTCACAGTAGATATTTTTGAGATGGGCTTGTGTTGTGGAATTCTCAACCCCTTTTGATTGAAGTTACAACAAGATGTATTGTGATTGTTCATGTCACAGATTGAACAATACTTTTTGAAATAGCAATTTTTGGTGGAGTGATTGTTCATATCACAGATAGAATAATATTGATTGAAGAAGCATTTATCTATCTTGTGATTGAACATGTCACAAATATCACAATACACTTGTTTGTTTCTTGAATCAGATTTTCTTTGTGTGACTCAACTAATACTTTCTTTTGATGAGTCACTTTCTTTTCTTTAGGTGATGAATCACAATCAGCCCTTTTAGTAGATTGTTTCACAATACTACTTTTGTTCAGTTGTCTGGGCTGTTTCTGTTTCTTCAACCTACTTCTCACCTCTTTCTCAAACTGGTCAACATGTTCTTTGTTACAGATATCAAACCTAACTCCCTGCCTTAATTTTGATGACTGAGGGTCTCATGAAGTTTTATGTGTTGAACTCAGTTTTACAGTTGGTTTCTTTTTTAGTGAAACCTTACCTGATTTGCTTGAGTTTTGTTCAGATACAATCTTATTATCAGAACTACTCTCAGTTGTGGGTTTCACTGTTTTGACATATTTCTTTTTGCCTTGTAAAACGGATGGTATGAATTTTATAAAAGGTACAATTGCTTTTACAGGGCTTGATGGTTTCATGACATTCACTGTCTTGTCTGAGCGTTCTTTGATTTTGATTGGGTGTCCTAACTTGATTTTATCCTCATTGGTTTCAAAATAAACATCAGGTTTGTTTTGAGATTTATCACTTGTTTCACTACTGATTTAGGTTCCATAGTTTTAGGTTCAATTGATTCAGAGAGTGATACATAGTCAGGCATGATAGTGTAATTGTCATTGTATGGTGGAGGACATGAATTATACCCAATCCTTGACATGTCCATTGGATCCTTTTATGAATCCAACATTTCTTGCAGCTTGACCGAAGACATTTGAAACTTTTAAAGTTTCACTTCAGGCATAGATTGTTGAGCTTTAGCTTGAGCTAACTTTTCAGTAAGTAGCTCATTTTCAGCTGCAAGATTGTATTTCTCACCATGCAATTTTTCTATGTCAGAAATAAGAGATTTGATTTTGATTTCAGAACCTTTTAGTTCTCTCTTCATCATTTCTGACTTCACCTTTTCTTTTTTAATTTTATCTGTCAATTTATGATTGTGTTCTCTATACTCTTGTAATTCATTTATGCATTTCTCACTACAAAGGTTAGTTTTTACCTCAGTAGGCATGAAGATGGTCCATCATTGATGTGAGCCATAAGAGCATGTTTCTGGAATTGAGGCTTGACTTCCTCAGCATACACACTCCAGTCACATATCCCATCTTGTTTGATCACACGGGCACTGGCAGAAGGCTGACTGATTGCATAGGCTTGATTTGTCAACTGTGGTTGATTTTGGTATCTTTGTTCATGGTGAGAATGATGGTACTGCTGTTGTTGATTGTTTGAGTGATAGCTTGAATTGGGCTGTGATGATGATTGACCAGGAGAGTTCCTTGAATGGTTGTTTCTTTTAGGAGCATTGCACTCTCTTGAGAAATGGCAAGTCATGCCACAGTTGAAGCATTTTACCTTGTATTTGTCATATCCAAGTTTTGTGTTCTCATTCAGGCTCAATTTTCTTCCTTTTCTAAAGAGTTTCTTTGCTCTCATGGCAATAATTGCCATTTGCCACTGTAGATCCATCTCCTCAACATCATCAGGATCTAATTCTTCTAAATCTTCCTGTATTAAGTGGGCAGAAGTGAGTTTTCCCCCAAGATATACTTCAAAACTTGCAACAAAGGCATTATAAACTGCCTTTTGCTCTTCTGATTTTAAGTCTTCCGAAGAGATTGGAGGAGCAGTGGAGACTTTTGGTGCTTGAGCTAAAGTTGAGGGGTGGTTGAATGGTGGAGATGCAATGAACCCAGTATTGTTCATTTGATCTCTTGATGAGATGAACTCATCTTCTTCTGTGATGAAAGCATTTTCAACAGAATGTGATTCTGAAGGGAATTTGTAGGCTTCAATCACTCTTGGCCCACTCAGATTTCTATTTCGTTCATTAGGTCCAAAGCTTCAATCTTTGCTATCACAATGTCTAGAGTTGTACTCTCAAGATCAAGAGTATTTTTCAGCATTGTGACATTTTGCGTCCAGCTTTCAAGTAGACTATGAAGCATTTTCTTGTTAAGTTCTTTAATGTTTTATGAAACACCCATAATTTCCAAGTCATTGACCAAGTGTACAAATTTGTGCAGTTGTTTTGATATGGATTATCCTTTGGTGTGATGGAAGGTTTCATATGGATTGACCAGCTTGTCTTTGTTAATTTCAGCAACTTCACTGCTACCTTCACACATAATTTTGAGAGCATCCCAAACAGCTTTAGCAGTTCCCTATTTTTCCAATCTTTTCAGCACATCCATTTTGAGTGCTTGAGTCAAAATGGAGTATGCTTTAGGATCAATGTTGATTTTCTTATAGTCATCTTCATCTAGAGTTATGTCTTCAATTTGTTTTCTAGCAGTCTTGTACAGTGCATCTTGAGCTGTTGATAGAGTAACAGGAATATGTGGACCCTTACATATTGAGATCCAAAAGTTAGGATCTACACCTGTGAAATAATTTCTAAACCGTATTCTCCATTGTTTAAACTCAGATTGTGTTTAAGCATGGGAGGTTTAGGTGTATGACCTAATTTAGAGTAACTATTAGAATCCATGTTGATTTGTGTACGTATTTAGTTGATTTTACGATTGATTATGTTTGAGGAGTCCAACTTGTTCAAGCAGTTCTGCTAGGTTCAGTATGAGTGTTCTTGCTATTTGACAGAAGTATTTTTGCTATTTGCTAAGTAGAGATGATAATATCTACTACTAGCAACTTGATTATCAGATCAATCGAGTTATATTCAGTCTGTGCACAGATCTGAAATAGAATCGAGAGCTAAGGCTCTGATAACAATTGACTGGGATTATGTAAGAGTGATATTCTTACTGAGAATCAAGTATGATAATCAAGTCAATGATGAGTGACGGAAACAAACAATCAAAGAACAATCAAGCAAGAAAATTACTCATAAATGCTCTTTGTATTGATATATGAAAGTTGATAAGTTACAGAGAATAATTACAACAAAAATTCTCTATCTATCAGCCTTCCCCTCAGTACGATGTTAACTATTCTATTTATAGGGAGAAAAGATGCCTTTACAAAATGACTAACTACCCCTGATCTATTACATCAGAAACTAGTCTAAGTCTTGATCCACATCTCTGCTTGTTCATCCGCATTGACAAATGCGGATGAGATTATCTTGATCAGCATTTCTACTTGATCAGCAGCATTATTAAGTTGGTCATCCGCATTGGTTAATGCGGATGAACAAATACTTGTGCGCATTTGGTTGGTCATCCGCATTTGTCAATGCGGATGATTAAAGTCTTGTCCATATCTTTTGTTGTTCTTCCGCATTGGTCAATGGGGAAGAGTAACTTGTTCATCAGCATAAGTATTATGTCTTCCGCATTAGTTAATGCAGAAGAGTAAACACTTGTCCGCATCAAAGTTTTGTCTTTCGCATTAAGTAATGCGGAAGATAACACTTGTTATTTTTCTTGCAGATCTTCATCCGCATTTCATCTTGGACTTATGGGATTCCAGCTGAGCAATCATCAAGTCACCCATTGAGTTGGCATATATGATCCTTTCAGGGTTCAACAAAATTGGAAGCTTTAGATGTGCTTGTTGAGTCTCCAAACTTAGATGGAATATCATGGGTGGGCAATGGTTGAGGTTGTGATATTAGTGAGTGATGAGGTGGTGATATTGGTGAGTGATGAGGTTGTTATATTGGTGAGTGATGAGATGGTGATATTGGTGGTTGGGATATTGGTGTTAGTTGTGGTGATGGTTGTGGAGATGGTTATATAGATGGTTGTGGAGATGGTTGTGGAGATGGTTGTGGATATGGTTGTAGTAAAAGCACAAATGGATATGCATAGTAATGAATTTCAGGTTTAGTATGAGAATCACCGTCTGCACCATCATGGGGTGATACTGACCTTTGCCTATAAGCACCATCAGTTTGCTCATCAGCAGCTTGTTCATCATTGTGATCTTGAGTATCTTGTTCTTCTCCTTGTTCTTCTAGATTGATCTGTTGAATCATCCAAGGAAGAAAATGTGAGTGAGCTCCACTATAAAAGTTTATGGGATCCCTCTTCTTAATGTACTTGTATGATTTTGCATCATAATAAGGAATATCAAGCACTGGTCCCTCAGTAGCAATATATAGGAATGCTTCATTTATCAGACACTGAATGAATCTTGGATACATTAAGAACTTTTATCTTCTCCCCTTTTGTATGTTTGAAATCAGACCATTAAATACATAGGCAAACATGTTGAATGGTGTGTTTGTGCAGTGAGCACAAATTGCTGATGAAGTGGTGATTGTAATATCATTCCACCTTGTTTTTCTTATGGATAAGCAGTGCTGAAAGAGGTGGATTAGAAATCTCCAATGCAAATCAACTAATCCTTTTTCAATCCGCTTAGCTTCAAATCCTCATTCATACCCAATCTCAGCAAAGAAGGTGGTTATGTCATCCTCATCAAACTCTAGTGGTCCATCAGCATCATCAACAAAATGCAAACATCTTCTCACAAAATCTTCAGTTATGCTCAGAGTACGATCATTATCAATTCTTCCAAGTAAAGTTCTAACACCATCTGCTTCAATCACTTTAGCTAAATTCCAGAAAGACCTTATGAGGTTCTCATAGATGGTGGGTCTAACAGTGATAGCATAAGCTACCCTTGTTGTAGAGATGTGTCTGATAATATCCCTGAGTCCCTCAATTTCTAGTACATCGGGGTCTAAATAACCATTGACATTATGGAGCTTGCTCGATGAAAGATTTGCCATTTAATCTGCATAAGAGACATATGTGTTAGTTTTGATGAGAAAGCATGTGAATAATTGATCAGTTTGACTTTTAGTGGTCTAAGATGAACGTTTGAAGTTACTGTTTCATTATTGTCACATCAGATGGTCAATTTGTTGTAGAACAAATACATTTTCTCTATTTTTCAAGTTTAGATAAACTATTTATTATATGTTACTTCATTAGTTTGTTAAACATTTTTGTTTTTCATCATACTCTATTCTTGTGATGAACACAACTATGAAGGTTTTTCATGCTCGTTAAAATTCCTCTTAGTTTGCATGTTCATTGATGTCGAAAATGTATAACATATCTTTGAATAAGTTGGATTTTGTGTGTTCTTCATTATCATTTGATTCTTCGTTCACTTTTGGTTCAACAGTCTGAAAGTTAGGTCATGAAAACTTTATGGAAATTTCACCTTTCTATCAATGCTATTGTTGTTTGGAATTGATTACAATAACAGGTTGATTTGAACACAATGAATTCTTTGGTTGTTGATGATGAAGATGATCAAAGAAGGTTTACTATATTTTTGTGCTCTTCTCACTATGTAGTCTCTCAGATTTGAAAAGTATTAAATGACCTTTTGAAATTCCATTAAATAGTCAAATAATGGCTTTTACAAAATTATACAACTTTCAGAGCAAATGCGGTCACATTTTTAAAACACTGTAGCAAATGCGGAAGAGTGAATTTTAAGTCTTTGGGTCATCCGCATTTGTTTCCTATTGTAAATGCGGAAATGATAATTCAATAACTTTGCAATCCGCATTTGTTTGCTGATGCAAATGCGAAAGAGTTTTGTGATTTTGGGGATCCGCATTTACATACTGTTTTGAAAGTTTCGTTACTTTTGTTTTCTTCTATCCGCATTTGTGCACTGTTGCAAATACGGAAGAACTATGTTCATCAGCATTTGTTCACTGTAACAAATGCGATTGACAAAACTTCTTTAGCATTGCTCACTATAGCAAATGCGGTTGAATAAAATTTGTCAGCATTTGCTCATTGTAGCAAATGAGGCGAATAAAATTTTTCAGAATTTGCTCACTGTAGCAAATGCGGTTGAATAAAATTTGTCAGCATTTGCTCACTGTAGCAAATGCGGTTGAATAAAATTTGTCCGTATTTGCTCACTGTAGCAAATGCGATATTGATCATCATTCATTGACAGATTAATCACTTAATTATTTCTGCTTGAAAATACATGAACATTGAAGATATGTATCCACAAATACGGAAGTGTAAATTTCATCGGTATTTGACAAATGTGGTTGGTCACTTAAAAGTTTATCCGCATTGACAAATGCGGTTGAACACTCGAAAATTATTTTATCCGGATTGATAAATGTGGTAGAACAATTTTTGTTCCACATAGGTTTTAACACTTCAAAATTTCATGTAAACTTGTAACACACTAATACGGTAGAGTACAATCATGGTCCGCATTAGTTACACTTTGAAATAAGAAACTACCCGCATTGGTTATAAGCATGGGTTACCTTCACCCGCTTTAAGCAATGCACTTACCTGCATTAACATTTGAACTTAATCATAAGTTAATGTGACTGTTTTGATTTTTCATGTTATGAAGAGATGTCATTGATTGATTTTTCTTATGAAGTTGTTGGCTGTTGAAGTTGTCAGTTCTTGCTTGGATTGACTTATACATCAAAAGTGATACAAGTTTCCCATTGTTTGACTGATCTTGAACTTTTTATCGTTCCAAGAATCTGCATAGGCTGAAATACTGTGGTATAACTTCTGCAACAACACATGCATTTTCTTTTTCTTTTGGTTTTAATGTTTGTTTTAAGAAAGTAATTTAAGATAGTAACAATCTATAAAGATTTAATAAAAAATATTTAATTACTCCCCCTAAATTTATATCCACATCTAGATAAAAACTTTAATGATTTAAAAACTTTTTGACAACTATATACATTGATTATTGATAATGAAGAGAAGTATATCTTTTGTTGCGATCATATTAATCGTACATTGCACATATGCTACCTTTATGATAAAATGGACATGTTTATGAACTTGATGATTGAAGGTATGTGTGTCCTCTTAAACTCATACCCGGTTGATAGTTTGATGCTAATGATATTTATCATGTTTTTGGTTGATTAAATTATTCAATATGTACCTCACACACACAAGCATGGAATGATCAACCATCTTTATACAATGCATGGTAGAACGTTTTCACAACTTTCCTTACCAGGTTACTTAAATTATGAGAAGTTATTTTCACTGATCCTCATTGGGATTCCTTTACTTTGATCATTTTCATGATAATCCACATTGGGATTCTTTTCACTTCACTTTGGAAGGTGATCCATGACAAGATTCTTTTGTTCATTCACTTGGAATGTATTGCTTTTGTAGATTCATCCAATTTGGATGTGTTCCTCATTAGGAATCTTTTAGATCATTACATCTGCACTATGTGCTTGTTTCATCAGGTCTTTGCTCAGCAAAACAAAGATAGAACTTGATGTGGGTGAAAAAGATTCATAAAGCAACATTACCTGGTGTGTTTAGGTTACTACACACACATGCACTCAGATAAGCCAATACATACATGTACTTTGTGATGAATGTTTCACTATTGAATAAGATTTTTAATTCATTACTGCATGTATCTTCTCTTCCAAGTTGAGCCTGCCAACATATCTCGTATGTCATGACAGTCTTGCAACTTTTGAAATTAAGCAAAGTGAATGATATAACGACTGTAACTATATCATTTCTCATATGATATTCTATTCTTCATAAAATTGATTCTTTTTTGTGTTTTTCTAGTATTTCTGACTTGTTTTTGATGTTTTGAATTATTTTTTTACTCATGGTTAATCATGCCAATTGACTGACCAGGAATTCAAACCTACCAGGTTCAAATGCCTTAGTGAACAAATCAGCTAATTGATTTTCAGTGGGTACTTGAATCAATTTGATTAACCCTTTTCAGCACAATCTCTCAAAAAGTGATATCTAATTTCAATATGTTTTGTTTTTGAGTGCTGAACTGGATTATTGGTTATGAAAACAGCTGCAGTGTTGTCAATGTGAATTGGTGTGTGCAACAAGTTATATCTATAATCAAGCATCTGGTTTTGAATCCAGAGTACTTGAGAGCAACAGGCTGATATTGCAATATACTCAGCTTTTGTTGTTGATATAGACACGTTTGTCTGCTTCTTGCATTGCCAGAGACTAGTCTTGGACCAAGAAATTGACAACTGCCAGAGGTGGATTTTCTGTTGAAGTTGCATCGTCCATAATCACTGTCTGTAAAGGCATAGAGACTGAAGTCTCCTTCCTTTGGATACCATAATCCAAGAGCTGGTTTGCACTTTAGAAATCTGAATATCCTCTTGACTGCATTCACATGTGATTCTTTTGGATCAGCTTGATATCTAGCACACACACAAACACCAAACATAATGTTAGGCCTACTGGTTGTTTGATACATAAGTGAACCGATCATAGATGGATAGATAGTCTGATCCATTGATTTGCCTTGAGGGTTAGGTCCAATATTCACTTTAGCATCCACAGGAGTTCTGATAGGCTGACAGTCAGGAAAGTGGAATTTCTTCAGCATAGTTTCCATGTATTTTGTTGATTGATGAAGATTCCATCTATTGTCTGTTGGACTTGCACCCCTAGAAAGAAAGCGAGTTCCCCCATAGCACTCATTTAGAATTTTGAATGCATAAGTTCTTTAAATTCTTTGCAGAGCTGCTTGTTTGTTCAGCCAAAAATGATGTCATCCAATTAAATCTGGACTAACAACATGTCTTTTCATCTTTTTCTTTTGAAGAGTGTCTGATCAATCTTTCCTCTTTCATATCCATGTTCAAGAAGAAAAGATGACAGAGTCTCATACCACTTTCTTGGAGCTTGGTGAAGACCATACAGAGCTTTGTCAAACATATAGACTCTGTGAGGGAAATCTGGATCTTCAAATCCCGATGGTCGACTCACATAGACCTCTTCAGCAATCTTTCCATACAAAAAGCACACTTCACATCCATTTGATAAACAGTGAATTTCATGGATGCAGAATATGATAGAAAGATTCTGATTGCTTCTACTCTAGCAACATGTGCAAACACTTCGTCATAGTTGATTCCTTCTTCTTGAGTGTATCCCTACACCACTAATCTTGCTTTTTTTCTGATGACGATCCCTTTATCATCAGTCTTGTTTATGTACAACCATCTTGTACCGATAGGATATTGTCATTCGGGAAGATCTACCAATAGCCATACTTCTTGCTTCTTGAATTGGAGCAATTCTTCCTGTATTGCTTTAATCCAGCTATTGTCTTGAAGAGCCTCCTTGATATTTTTAGGTACTGTTTGACAGAGGAAGCATGAGAACAAACAAATGATTTCAATACCAGACTTGCTTCTTGTCGCCCTCTCATTAAGATGACTAATAATGGTTTCAACCGAATGATTCTTGTATATTCTGGTGGTTAGAATGGAGTCACCAGCAATAGTTGCATCAAGATTGGAGACATTCAGTTCATTATGGTCAGAGGCATCTTCATCTTGTACTGTTGTTGAATTATGAAGGTTGTCAGACTCTGTTTCAGCTATTGCTTCAGCTTCAGCAGCACTGTGATTACTTTCATCATTTAATGTTCTTTGTGTTTTAGATGGAGGAGTGGCTTGTTTCTTATTTCTAAGCTTAGTTGAAAGGTCATCTGAGTGTGATGGTAATAAGCTTGGACCTCCTTTAGTTGAAACACTCTGATTTAGTGATGGTTGTCTGATAGGATCAGCTTGGGGAGGAACATCTTCATTCATGTATTTAGCAGATGTAGGAGGAATTAAAAGAAAGTCATTTCTTGTTTCATAGCTGAAGACGTGTCATCTGAATGGAGATTTCCTGCATCAGATGATTTTTTAAAAGAGTCAATATCAAACAACCAGTCGGGACCATTTGTAGATTTAGGAAACGAATATTCGTTGCACTGAAGATTTGTTGATTCATCAATAATGTTTCATCTAAGATTAAACACTCTGTAAGCCTTTGAATTAAAAGATAACCTACAAAGAATCCTTCATCGGACATAGATGAAAACTTTCCGAGATAGTCTCGGGTGTTTAATATTGAGACAGGCCTACCAAATGATTTAAGAAATCCAATGAATGGTTTTCTATGAAAAAGCAATTCATATGGTGTAATGTTGCTTTCTTTTACAATTATAGTTTGGTTTTGTACAAAGCATGATGTGTTAACTGCCTCTGCCCAAAAGGTTATTGGCAGCTTAGCATCGGCTAGCATCGTTCTTGCTGCTTCAATCAGTGTTCTGTTTCTCCTTTCAGCTACCTCATTTTGTTGTGGAGTTCTAGTTGCACTAAATTGATGAGCAATGCCTTTGGTTGTACAAAAAGAACTCATGTCTTCATTTTTGAATTAATTTCCATTATCACTTCTGATTGTTTTGACCTTAAGATCAAGTTGATTTTCAATTTGGGTGATAATGTTTTGAATTATTTGGGATAACTCATTTTTATGAAGTAAGAAGAACACCCATGTGAATCGTGAAAAGTCATCAATGGTCACCAAACAATACTGTTTCTTTCCAATACTCATGACATGAGTTGGTCCAAACGGATCCATATGAAGTTGCTTCATTGGAGTATTGTTTGTGTTCACCAGCTTGGATTTATGAGAAGATTTGTGTTGTTTCCTTTGAGGCACGCTGAATAGTGATCAATAAAGCGAAATTCTTTTTGTGGAAGACAAATGACATGGTCTCCTTTGACCAATCTATTTATGTTTTTAAAGTTGGAGTGCCCCAAACGTTTATGCCAAATCTATGACTCATTAAATGATGTTTTTGACAAAAGGCATGTTTCTTCTTTAGGTGATGCAGAACACAGGTTTAAAACATAAGTATTATTCTTCCTCGAGGTCTTTAGGATAACCCATTCTTCAGAGATTTAAAATCCAGGTTTCAAAATATAGCAATGAGTGCCTTTAAAGTGAGTGGAATATTATTGTCATAGATCTGAGACACGCTTAATAGATTGAAGTTTAGTTGTTCATAGTAGTTCACTCTGTCAAAGCTCAACATCCCATTTGTCAGATCCTTCACCTGTAATTCTACCACCTTGTGAATCTCCACCAAATGCCACCATAGTTCCTTGTATATGCTTGAAGTCATGAAGGAGGGAACGATCTCGAGTCATGTGTCGGGAGCATCCACTGTCCACGTACCATAAGCTGTTGGACCTATTGAATGACCCTGCAAGCATAAAAGAACTAGTTAGAATGTGGAACCCAAGCCATGGTGGTCTTGGGTATCCTGTTTCTATCTATTATGGTGACTTCTTGATATTTTCCTCTAATTTTGATCTATTTAAAGGACATCTGGGAGATTGCTTATGATATCTTACTCAAGTCTTCTCATCAACATCAACAGAAGAGTCAAATGAGTAGTAAAACCTTTGATCTCTGTTTTTTTGAAGAAATTTAAATCGTTTTTGATTTTCAAAAATCATTTTTGGTTTTGAAAAGTCAGACTTTTGATTGATGAAATGGTTGTTTCTTTGACTTTTCCATGTTTCTTTTGATTTGCTCATGTCATTTAGTGATCTAGATGTTCTAGATTGAATGTTATGCAAATGACCCCTGACTTGAGTTTTGCCTGATGATGTTGTTGAGATGGGTTTGTTTTGGGGAATTCCCAATCCCTTTTGATTGAAGTAACAATTGGATGTATTGTGATTGTTCATTGACGGGTTTGCTAGAACACAAAATCTAAGTTTAACCATTTAAACTTTCAGAAAACGCAGCGGATATAAATATAGCTTTAAAACCCATTTTAAAGCTGAAAATTTCATGTTCTTAGTGATCTTTTAAGATGTAAAAAAAACCAAATCAAAAGGATCATTATATGTGAATGAACAAGCTATAATATGAGTAAAACTATATATAAAATCACAGCCACAATAAGCTGTGATTACTACCTCTTTGAGTAGCAAGAAAACGACCAAAAGTGAGAGATTTGGGATGCTAAAATCGGCCAAGAACTCAAGTGTAGAGGTCCTCAAGTGTTTATACCCCAAGCCCTTGCAATACACCTTCTTGTTAGGTAGATTATCACCAAGAACACAACAAAGCTTGCTCTTCAAAAACTCCCAAGGAAGCTGCCAGGTTCGAAACTTTTAAGAGAGAAAGCGAGAAGTTTTTGTTGCATGCAATGAGAGTGGGTTGTTGAGAAGTTGAGAGACCTAGACTACTTAATGTGTGTTATGTTCAAGACCAATTTGGTCCAATAGAAATCAAGGGGGGGGGGGACGGCCAAGGAGGTTTAAATTGGGTTCCCTCCTTCAAATATCACACATTAAAAGTATTGTTAACTAGACATACAAATAACAATTTAATTGTATGTACAAGTTATATACAACTTATACAATTAACCATTTAACTTATAAGTTGTAGTTTCTCATTATTATTTGGTGTCATAACTAATTTAAATAACACTTCAAATATATTATTGAACAAAATATCCTAATAAGTTGTTCCTCTCATATGCAATTTATTTAGAAAACCCATTTTCTAAATTGGTGTAAATATTAATTGCATGATCTTATCATCAATTAAATATTAATTGGTGTTTGCTAAGCTTGTTTTTGGGTATAACCCGACTTGGATCATAACGTACTAACCATATCAATATTCTAAGTGTCTTGGGCACACAGAATCCTTCAATCTCCCACTTACCCAAGATTCATAGAAGATTGATGCAAGCAGTAAATACCGCCTAACAACGGTTTACTACCCTTAATACGCATGACTTATAGCCATTCAATAACATCATCTCTTTCAAGTACCCTACTTGAAATGATTTAGGTGAATCAATCATCAATCCTTTTGTTACAGATATCATGTTAAATCCAAGGACACAGAATGATCATTCCTTGTTGATTTAACTTAATCAGGCCTTAGACATCTAACTCTCAACGAATAAGGGGAACAAATTCCATCTTGACTACATACGTTTCTCACAAACAACTCATGTTATACGTGAACATACCCTTATATACTGTCCACTATTTCAGGACAGTGAAGAATTAGCTCAAGGTATAAAACTTGGTGAATATCAAAACCCAATATGTATCTCAAGTCTGACGATACCAAATGATATTCGCCTTTTACTCAAACTTACTTATGATCAATCGATAAGATTCTATGTAGTAAAATTTGAGGTGCGGGTTAGTCCAATATTTGTATCCCACAAATATCTATGAACCTTGGTAGCAACCCATTGCTCTATATTCATCCTTATGAATATCAACCAATCTAAGTTCATAATAATCTTACTTTCACACTTGTTCCCACAAGTATGAGCGACTACAGACATTTTAGAGTAAACATTTTACTCATGGATAAAACATGCTAATTTGGAACATCAATTGAAACATTATAACCAAATAATTTTATTCAAGTAATAAAGAGTTCCACATATCCAAATACAAAATATACAGATCAAATCCAATCACTAGAATATCGAAGTCCCATGGCACAAGTATGACATTCATGCTTTGCCTTTTCAAGGAGCTTCGTGAGAGGATCCGCAATATTTTGATCCGTGTGAACTTTGCGAATACATATCTTTCCCTTTTCAACTTCATCTCGTATGTAGTTGAATCTCCGCTTAATGTGCCTAGTCTTTTGATGAGCATGGGGTTCCTTGATTTGAGCAATCACGCCCTCATTATCACAAAAGATCTCTAGGGGGTCCTGAATGGAAGGGACAACCCCTAGATCGGCAATGAATTTCTTCAACCATGCAGCTTCTTGAGCTGCCAATGAGGCGGCGACGTATTCTGATTCTGTAGTTGATAGAGCCACCACATCCTGCTTGGAGCTCTTCCAAGAAACCGCTCCTCCATTGAGAATGAAAATGTATCCCGATTGTGACCGAGAATCATCACGATCGGTTTGGAAACTCGCATCCGTGTAACCTTTTACAACGAGTTCCTCGTCACCAGATCCATAGATTAGGAACATATCTCTTGTCCTCCTTAGGTACTTAAGTATGTTTTTAACAGCCATCCAATGACTGTCTCCAGGATTTTGCTCGTATCGGCTTGTCATGCTTAAGGCGCATGACACGTCCGGTCGAGTGCATATCATCGCATACATGATGGATCCAATAGTAGATGCGTATGGGACTGCCTTCATTTTATCTTGCTCATCCTTTGAGCTCGGACACTAAGTCGTACTCAATATTGTTCCTTTTTGAATAGGTACGGTACCTTTCTTAGAGTTTTCCATCTTGAACGTTTTCAAGATCTTATCAATGCATGCACTTTGATTCAAACCAATCAACTGCCTTGATCTATCCCTATAGATCTTTATTCCCAGAATGTAGGCGGCTTCACCAAGATCCTTAATGGAAAAACAACTTCCAAGCCAGGTTTTTACACCTTCCAGGGTTGGAATGTCATTTCCAAATAGTAGTATGTCATCAACATACAATACTAGGAAAGTTATTGTGCTCCCACTAGCCTTTTATACACACAAGCCTCATCAGTGTTTTTGATGAAGCCAAATTTCTTTACCTCCTCATCAAAACGGTGATTCCAGCTTCTCGATGCTTGTTTCAATCCATAGATTGATTTCTTTAACTTGCATACTTTATTAGGATGTATTGGATCGACAAAACCTTCAGGCTGAACCATATAGACATCTTCCTCAAGATATCCATTTAGGAAAGCGGTTTTGACATCCATTTGCCAAATCTCATAATCATAATGAGCAGCTATGGCAAAAAATATCCTTATAGACTTTAGCATCACAACAGGTGAGAAGGTTTCATCATAATCAACCCCTTGAGTTTGAGTGAAACCCTTTGCTACAAGTCTAGCTTTATAAGTATCCAAGTTTCCATGCATATCGGTTTTCTTCTTGAAAACCCACTTACTTCCAACTACCTTGGAATTAAGGGGTGGTACAACAAGTTCCCAAACTTGATTGTCATACATGGATTGCATCTCAACGTTCATGGCTTCAAGCCATTTGTCACAATCCAAATTGGACACTGCATCATGGTATGTGGTTGGTTCATCTGAACCTACCACATAGCATCCATCCATGAAAAATCCGTATCTTTCAGGTGGATTACTAATTCTACCACTTCTGCGAACGTCTTGTGTGTATTGATCAACCCCTTGATCATCCTCAACATCCTTATGTTGAGTGCTAGTTTCAACCAAACGTGCATTGGGTTGTGGTTCTTGATCCTCTTCAAGGTCCACTGTTCTACTGCCAGCTCCTTCCATAAGGAACTTTGCTTCTAAGAACTCACCCTTTCTGGAAACAAACACCTTTGTTCCAGTGGATCATAGAAATAATATCCCATAGAATCTCTAGGATATCAACAAAGATACACTTGGTGGATCGGACTTCCATTTGTTTGGGGTGGGAGTCTTAACATAAGCCTCACATCCCCAAACCCTTAAGTATGATAGGGATGGAACTCTTCCATGCCATATCTCAAAAGGTGTCCTTTCCAACTTTTTGGTTGGGGCCATATTTAGAATACGGGCCGCGGAGAGCAAAGCGAAACCCCAAAATGATAGAGGTAATGTGCTTTTAGCCATCATAGATCGGACCATATCCAATAAGGTTCGATTCCTCCTCTCAGACACACCATTGTGTTGTGGTGTTCCAGGTGGAGTAAGTTGTGAGACAATCCCACAACTCCTAAGATGATCTTGAAAAGCATCACTTAGGTATTCACCTCCTCTATCGGTACGGAGAACTTTAATTGACTTGTTGAATTGATTTTCTACTTCATTCTTGAAGATTTTGAACATTTCAAAAGCTTCATCTTTGTGCCTTAATAAGTATACATACCCATAGCGACTATAATCGTCGGTAAAGGTAATGAAGTATCTTTCACCATTCCTAGTTGTTGGTTGAAAAGGACCACATACATCCAAATGTATGATTCCTAATAAATCTTTTGCCCTTTCGTTAGTACCACTAAAGGGTGCCTTAGTCATCTTTCCTTGTAAACAAGATTCACAAACATCAAATGAATCACATTCATTTGTTTTTAAAAGACCATTCTTTTGAAGTGTTTGTAAACGTTTCTTGTTTATATGGCCAAGATGACAATGCCAAAGATAGGTATCACTCAAGTCCAACTTGAGTTTCTTGGTGTTAGTTTGGTACAATGAGCTATTTAAAGTATTTTCATGAACCAATTCATAAATACCATTAATGGGAATAGCTTTAAAATAGAATATATCATTAAAAGAAACATGAATATCTTTTTCAACAAATGATAATACATATCCAAATTGTTTTAACAGGGCTACAGAGATAATATTCCTAGTCAAACTAGGAGCATACAAAACATTGTTCAAAATCACTTCCAAACCATTTGGAAGTTTCAAGATGTAGTCACCACGGGCTTCAACTTGAACTTTAGCCCCATTGCCCATGTAGAGGCTTACATCCCCTTCTTGAAGTCATTACTTCTTTTGAACCCTGCAACAAATTGCAAATGTGAGTTCCACATCCGGTATCTAATACCCATGTGTTAGAGGATATCATGTTTAAATCAATATGGATCATGTATATTGTACCTGAGGTCTGCTCGGCATCCCTCTTTGCTTTCAACTCTTGGAGATGGACAGGACAATTCCTTGCCCAATGTCCAATCTCCCCACACTTGAAGCATGGGTCGTTAGTAGCAACCTTTTGCTTTTCTCTTGTGGTTTGGGTGGCACCCTTGCCACCCCTTTCCCTTTTCCCCAAGCGGGCCCCTGACCCTTGGCAACCTTTGCCTTGGGTGCGGGACGAGGCCTTTTATTGTTCCCACCTTCATTGATGGTGAGAATGGGTAAAACCCTTTTACCCATGGCCGCCTCGGCCGTTTTGAGCATTGAGTGAAGCTCACCAATGCTTTTGTCCCAAGCATTCATGTTGTAGTTCAACACGAATGTCTCAAACCTCTTGGTAAGGCCATTTAGGATCAAATCCGTGGCCAATTCCTTCGAGACGGGACAATTAAGCCTCTCGCAGCGGTCAATGTGACTTTTCATCTTAAGTACATAAGATGAAACAGATTGGTTGTCGTCCATACGACATGCATGGAGTGCTCGAACCGTTTCGAAGCGCTCAACCCTTGCTTGCTGTTGGAACGTTTCCTTCAGTTGGGTTATCATGTCGTAAGCTTCGTGGTGTTCATACTCCTTTTGGAGATCCGGAGTCATGCTCGCTAGCATGAGACAAGACACTTGGACGGAGTCCTCAGTGTATTTTAGCCAATCGTTATAGGCCTCCTCATCATCCTCGCTAGGTTGATCGGGGATAGGGTCGTCTATAACATATGATCTTTTCTCTTGCTTGAGAACGATTCTCAAGTTTCGATACCAATCAATAAAGTTGTTATGATTTAGACGTTCCTTTTGGAGGATCGCTCGTAGTGATTGGTTGGACGCGGATGAGTTATCGAGATTTTCATTATTGGTGGCCATCTACAAAATTTAACAAAGATCAATTTTAGTATTTTCGATATTGCTAATTTTAATAATTAATGCCTTTTAAGGTCACTTTTATATTAAAATCTAGAACCCAACATTACATTTAAATTGTGGTTAGGTGACATTTATCCCACGATTTAAATTAATAAGGTGGTCAACGATTGACGATTGCAACCATTTGCAACTTCTAGAGGTATGGGATCAACTTTAAACATCATATGTAAAGTCGACATGTTAATCCCATCAACACCATTTGGAAACCATATTGTAGGTGATCCATTTAACATGGTTTGCAAATCAAGACATCCTACTTATACACACGTGTGAGTTTGCCAAAATGAGTGGTTAGGTGACCTTTATCCCACTAAGAGTTCCCTAGTGACTCAAGTGTTGTGTAAAAGGACGGTGTTGATCTTGTTTTTCAAATGTTTAGAGGTTTCATAATTCTAGTTTAGAAAACTCTATGTACTTGTATTTGCATGCAATCAAATACAAGGTACCCTATGGTCCTTTGATTAAAACCAATTTTAATCTTTAAAATCATTAAACCATTTTAATAACTTTATATAAACTTTTAGAACCATCAATTTTCAGCTTGTTAAGTTGTTAGTGAGTTTGTTATGCAATTCAAAACATCAACCATTCAAACAAACAACAAACATTTAAACAAGCATAAACGTTAACAATCATATGTGCATAACCATAGCCCTTATGTTGACAACACTTGTTTGCCATCACAAGTGTTGTCATATGGTCTTTTCTAAGGTTACAACAAGAGAACACATAGAAAGCTTCCAAAAGCTTCCCACTTGAAACCGCATCCAAATTGCTCCATGTTTCTTTTGTGTCTTCCATTGTGCTTCCAAGGCATCTGTCTTCATATTACAAGATATAAGGTCCTAATACATGATATCTAGTAAAATGAAATTACATCTAATCTATTTATTACAACCCAATAATAAATAAAATTACACTTGAAACAATTGATAATACAACCCTATTGAATGAATGAATACAACCATTATAAACACCCAAACAACACAAGGTCATGGCTAGGTTATGCACTAAAATAAGCATCCATTATATCATCCAAAATATAACTATGAATCCCCTTAAAACCACGAATTTTCAGCCAACATAAACTGAAAAATTCGGGTTTAGATGTTGTCCAAACAACACAACATATCAACATATATATATCTTTCAAGATTTAATCACAAGCATGTATAATATAATCTTGAAAGTTGGGGATTCAACAAAACAGAAACATAGCAGCCCCAAATCAGCTTATAGAGTTTATTATCATCCTTTAAAACCTATTTTAAAGGACAAAACAAGCAAGTCATCCACATAACCTGGCTCTTGATGCCATTGACGGGTTTGCTAGAACACAAAATCTAAGTTTAACCATTTAAACTTTCAGAAAACGCAGCGGATATAAATATAGCTTTAAAACCCATTTTAAAGCTGAAAATTTCATGTTCTTAGTGATCTTTTAAGATGTAAAACAAACCCAAATCAAAAGGATCATTATATATGAATGAACAAGCTATAATATGAGTAAAACTATATATAAAATCACAGCCACAATGAGCTGTGATTACTACCTCTTTGAGCAGCAAGAAAACGACCAAAAGTGAGAGATTTGGGATGCTAAAATCGGCCAAGAACTCAAGTGTAGAGGTCCTCAAGTGTTTATACCCCAAGCCCTTGCAATACACCTTCTTGTTAGGTAGATTATCACCAAGAACACAACAAAGCTTGCTCTTCAAAAACTCCCAAGGAAGCTGCCAGGTTCGAAACTTTTGAGAGAGAAAGAGAGAAGTTTTTGTTGCATGCAATGAGAGTGGGTTGTTGAGAAGTTGAGAGACCTAGACTACTTAATGTGTGTTATGTTCAAGACCAATTTGGTCCAATAGAATCAAGGGGGGGACGGTCAAGGAGGTTTAAATTTGGGTTCCCTCCTTCAAATATCACACATTCATAACACAGACTGAATAATATTTGTTGAAATAATAATTATTGGTTAAGTGGTTGTTCATATAACAGATAGAGCAGTGTTGATTATAAAAGCACTTTTCTGTCTTGTGATTGAACATATCACAAATGTCATAATACATTTGTTTGTTGCTTGAATCAGATTTTGATTTGTGTGTCTCAGCTGATGTTCTCATTTGCTGCTGAGCCACTTTCTGTTGCTTAGGGGATGAATCAAAATCAGCCATTTTTGTAGTTTGCTTCACAACACTACATTTGTTTGATTTTCTGGGCAGGTTTTTTTTCTTCAACCCATTTCTCACCTCTTTCTTAAACTGGTCAACGTGTTCCTATTGCAAATATCAAACCCAACTCCATATGTTAGTTTTGAAGATTGAGGGTCTGATAGAGTTTTATGTGTTGAACTCAGTGATACTTTTTGTATCTTTTCAGTGAAACCTTTTCTGATTTGCTTGAATTGTTTGGAGATATGATCTCATTATCAGAACTGCTCTCAGCAGTAGGTTTCACTTATTTCACTACTTCATTTTACCTTTTCGAACAGAAGGTATGAATTTTATGAAATGAACAATTGCTTTTACGGGGCTTGAGGGTTTTATGACACTCACTGCCTTGTCTGAGCACTCTTTAATTTTGATTAGGTGACCTAACTTGATTTTATCCTCTTTTGTTTCAATATAAACATCAGGTTTGTTTTGAGGATTGGTCACTTGTTTTACTATAGATTTTGGTTCCATAGTTTTACTTTCAATTTCCTCATTGAGTGAGACAGATTCAGGCATGACAGTCTAGTTGTCATTGTATGGTGGAGGACATGAATTATACCCAATCCTCGACATGTCCTTTGGATCCTTTTGAGAATCAAGCGTCTCTTGCAGCTTGAATAAAGACATTTGAAACCTTTCAAGTTTCACTTCAGTCAGTGTATGTTCAGCCTTAGATTGAGCTAACTTTTCAGTACGTAGCGCATTCTTAGCTGCAAGAGTGTACTTTTCACCATGCAGTTTTTCAATGTCAGAGATAAGAGATTTAATTTTGATTTCAAAGCCTTTTATCTCTCTTTTCATCATATCTGACTTCACCTTTTCTTCTTTAATTTTATGAGCCAGTTTATGGTTATGCTCTGTATAACCTTGCAACTAAGTAATACATTTTTCACTACAAAGGTTAGATTTTACCTCGTTGGAGATGGACCATCGTTGATGTGAGCCATATGTGCATGATTTTTAAATTGAGGCTTGACTTCCTCTGCATACATGCTCCAGTCACATACCCCATCTGCCTTATCACCAAAGCATTGGTAGATGAATGACTGCTTCCATGAGCTGGTTTGTCAGTTGAGGTGGATTTTGTTATGATTGATGTTGTTGTAGATGATGATACTGCTGCTATTGATTGTTGGAGTGAAAGCTTGAGTTGGATTGTGATGATGACTAGCCTTGGAAATTTCTTTGAAAGATGTTTCTCTTAGGGGCATTGCATTCTGTGGAGAAGTGTCCAGCCATACCACAATTGATGCATTTCACTTTGGATTTATCATATCTAAGTTTTGTATTCTCATTAAGCTGAGCTTTCTGCCTTTTCTGAAGAATTTCTTTGCTCTCATGGCAATCATGGCCATTTGCCATTGCAGATCCATTTCTTCCATATCATCTAGATCCATTACCTCCAGATCTTCTTGGATCAGATGAGCAGAAGTGAGTCTTCCTCCTAAGTATGCTTCAAAGCTTGCCACAAAGGCATTGTAAGTTGCCTTTTGTTCTTCCGATCTTGTGTCTTCAGGAGTGGTTGCACGAGCAGCAGTGACTCTGGATGCTTGATATGATATTGATGGATGATTGGTTAGTGGAGTTGCAATGAACCCTGTATTGTTCTCTTGATCTCTTGATGAGATGAATCATCCTCCTTATTGATGAATGCATTTTCCACAGAATGAGATTCTGATGGAAATTTATACGCCTCAATCACTCTCGGTCCACCAAGATTTCTACTTCTTTCATCAAGTTCAAATGCTTCTATTTTGGCTATCATGATATCCAAAGTAGTACTCTCGAGACCAAGAGTATTTTTCAGCATTGTTACATTCTATTTCCTGCTTTCAGGGAGGATGTGTAGCATTTTCTTGTTTAGTTCCTTAATCTTGTAAGTGACTCCCATGATTTCTAAGTCATTTACCAATTGTACAAATCTGTGCAGTTGTTTGGATATGGACCCCCCGTTGGTGTGATGAAATGTTTCATACTGATTAACAAGCTTATCCTTGTTAATTTCTGCTACCTCATTTTCTTCCTTCACACATAATTTTCAATGCATCCCACACAACTTTTGTAGTACCATACTTGTCCAATCTTTTCAGTACATCCATCTTGAGTGCTTGAGTTAGGATGGAGTAAGCTTTCAGATCAATCTTGATTTTCTTATAATCTTCATCATCAAGAGCAAGATCTTCAATGGGTATCCTTGTAGTTTTGTAAATTGTAGCTTGATCTACAGACAAACTGACAGGGTTGTGTGGCCCCATGCATATTGAGTTCCAAAAATTAGGATCTAGACGTGTGATGTAATTCCTAAACCTGATTTTCCACTTTTTAAACTCACATTTGTGTTTAAGCATAGGAGGTTTAGGTGTATGACCAAGTTCTGAGAAATTGTTAGAATCCATTTTAACAGGTAGTTTTTGACTTGTTTTAATTACCGATTAGATGAATTTTAAGATTGATTAGTCCAACTTATCCAAATAGTCCAACAGATTCGAGATATAGATCTGTTACTTTAGTGAGTTTCTTGTTGTTGGTTTCAGCTAAGTTCTTGACAGAAATCGCATGAGTAGTAACTGGCATGTGAATGTTTTGGTAAGAACTTGTTGACATGAGTATTTTCTGTTGTTTACTAATTACAGATGATGGAATACTCTATTAGCAACTCAATCAACAGATCAATTGAATTCTATTCAGGTCTTCGGTAGATCCGAACAAGAACCGAGAGCCAAAGCTCTTATACCAATTGACTGGTTTGGTGAGATTGAGATTCTCACTAAGGATCGAATATAGTGACTAAGTTAATGATTGTATGGCGGAATCAAACAATCAAGAAACATTCAATGTAGAAGAAATACTCATAAATGCTTTTGTACATATTAATAAAGGTGATTGATTACAAAGACTGCTAAGTTAGCAAGAAAAGTAATAATACACCTAGAGAATACAAATATTCTGATTGTCTAAATTCTGTCACCTCATGTACGAGGTTATATATTCTATTTATAGGCAGACAAGATGCCTTTACAAAATAACTAAGCTACCCCTCACTTATTACATGAGAACTAGTCTAAGTCTTGGTCCGCATCTCTGCTTGTTCATCCACGTTGGCAAATGAGGATGAGTTGACTTGATTAGCATTTCTTCAGTTGATCATCCGCATTAGTATGTTGGTCATCCGCATTGGTTAATGCGACTGAACAAATCATTTTTCCGGTCATCCGCATTGGCAAATGCAGATGAACAAAGTCTTGTCCGCATTACTAATTGGTCTTCCGCATTTGTCAATGCGGAAGAACAAATACTTGTCCGTATTTGTTTTATGTCTTCCGCATTGACAAATGCGAAAGACCATACTTGGTTTTTCTTGTGCAGGATCTTCATCCGCATTTCTTCTTGGACTTATGGGATTCCAGCAAAGCAACCATCCATCACCCATTGAATTGGCATGCATAATCCTTTCAGAGTCCAACATTAAACCTGATGAAAATGGTGATGTGGTGGATGCCACCATGTACTGAGGAATGATCGGATGCCTCATGTACCTCACTGCCTCACGACCTCTTATCATGTACGCGACGTGTCTCTGCTCCGGATAACAGGCGAAACCGAAAGTCAACCATCTCATAGGACTCAAAAGGATATTTCGTTATGTGAAGGGTACTCCAACACTTGGGTTCTGGTATCCTCATGACGGTGACTTTGAGCTTACAGTGTATAGCGATTCGGATTATGGCGGCTGCAAAATGAACTACAAGTCAACATCTGTTGGATCTTATATGCCCAAGGCACATACAAGATTGATGTGGTTAGTACGTCATGATCCAAGTCAGGTCATACCAACCAATAACAGTTTAGCAAACACCATTAATATTTAATTGATGATATGATCATGCAATTAAATATTTACACCAATTTAGAAAATGGGTTTTCTAAATAAATTGCATATGAGATAGAACAACTTATAGGATATTTTGTTCATGGAAATTATTTGTAATGTTATTTGTTAGTTAAATAACATCAAATAAAAATGGGTGTATTAGTTATACAATTAAGAGGATTAATTATATAACTAATAGGAGTGTTAGTTCAATAGAAGGGGTGTTTTAAAATGGGTGGGAAACCCATTTAAACTAAAAAATTCGGCAGCCCACTTGTGGGGCATTCTTGGTCATTTTGTGCTTTGAAAAAATACACTCTTTATTAGTGTATTGAATGTTCCATCTTCATCATTCATCTCATACATGCAAAAACCAAGAAACCCTTTTTTCTCTCTACATTTTGAAGAAAAACAATGCTGAAAAATCGTTTTTCAGCAGCTCCTTGGTTCAATCTTTGGTGTCCAAATCCTAGCAAAAGAGGTGTTTTTACTTTACACTTGTGGGTATGCAAGCTTGAGGACATCTACCTTGGTGTTTTGGTATTCAAGAACATATCATCTTCATCCAAATCCACGATTTTGACAGCTTATGGAAGGTAGTTCCGTTGTGTTGTTTTGGTTTGTTTGTTTCATTTTGATAGCTAGTTCAAACACATATATTCCATCCTATGTCTTGGGTTTGTTCATATTAAGTTATAAACCTTAATTTCCAGATTATGAATCATATATTAAGGCTTAAATCTGCTGCATTTTTTCATGTTTAAACAACTTTGATAAGGTCTAACAAACCCAACATTGGCATCTAGAGCCGGCTATGTGGATGACTAGCTTTTTGTCCTTATAAAATAGGTTTTATGGGCTTCAACAACCTAATAGGGGGCTTTTTGTGATGATATGATGATACCCCAACCTTTCAAGGTTATATCTTGCATGCTTATGATTAAATCTTTAAAGGATGACATGAAATGGTTGATTGTGTTGTTTGGACATAACCTAAATGTTTTGGTTCATGTTGGCCAGAACTTTAAGGTTATAAATGGGGTTCATTTTGTTCTTGAAATGATGTATATGGATACATATTTTAGTGCATAACATAGCCTTGACCATGTGGTGTTTTGGATTGGTTGATTGTGATTTGTCATGTTGGTTGTATTCATTCAAAGGGTTGTAATAATTTCTTTTGTGTTTGTATTTGGGTAGTAATTTATTTATTCAATTGGTTATGTAATAAATAGAATAGGTGCATTTCTTTTATTAAATTTTTTATTAGGATATGATTTTAAAGAAGATGCACAAGATGAAGACCCAAAAGGAATGACACAAAGGACATGGACACTTGAAGCATTTTGATGTGGAATCAAGTGGGAGTTCATGGACACATATGATGTGTCATTGTTAACCCTTAGGAAAGACCTTATGACAACACTTGTGATGGCAAACAACTGTAGTCAACTTAGTGGCTATGGTTATGCACATATGTTTGTATGATTATGCTTGTTTGGTTGTTTGTTGTATGATTGTTGTTTGATATTTGGATATGCATAACAAATTCATTTGCAACATAACACACTGAAAATTTATGGTTCCTAATCACTAAGTGGTTAATAAAAGGTTATTAAAAGGATTAATAATTTTAATAAATGGGTTTTTTTATTAAAGGAAGAACCATAGGGTACCATGTTTTTGAAAGCATGCAAATACAAGGTACATAGAGTTTTCAAAACTAGAATTAATGAAAACTAAAATCCCTTCAGAAACAAGTTTAACACCATCCTTTTACACGACACTCGAATCACTTGAGAACTATTTGTGGGATAAAGGTCACCTAACCACTTTTAGGGAACTTGTGTTTTGAGGTGAGTCTAACGTACTTGTGGGATAAAGGTCACCTACCGCTTGTATGTGAAAACTCACATGTATGTGTAAGTAGGACTACTTGAATTGGAAACCATGTGATTAGGGTCACCAAAGCATGGCATACAATGGTGTTGATGAGATTAAACATGCCGACTAACATATGATGTTTAAACCGATCCCATAAGACTAGAAGTTGCAATAGGTTGCAATTGTCAACTGTTGACTACCTGTTAATTTAAAATAATGGGATAAAGTCACATATCCATTATTTAAATGTAACATTGGATTCTAGATTTTAATTGTTAATTGTCTATGAGAATTTAAGGGTATTAACGATTAAATAAATTTTTCAGAAATGCTAAAATGAACTTTGTCAATTATTGTAGTGATGACTGTTAACTATATGCT
The DNA here is from genome assembly GCA_025506515.1 of Flaveria trinervia. Lineage (NCBI taxonomy): Eukaryota > Viridiplantae > Streptophyta > Magnoliopsida > Asterales > Asteraceae > Flaveria > Flaveria trinervia. The sequence goes on from CM046453.1 coordinate 68,538,803, forward strand.
ACCACCCCCCGATCGTCCCTTCCCTATCACGAGATCTATTCTCGAGAGGATCGTCCTAACCATTATTACCTTATGGACTCAATTTCGAAACTTGAGAATCATTCTCAAGAATGAGTAAAGACCTATGTCCTTGACGATCCCATACCTCACCAACCAACGTTGTTGATGTTAACGCTTTTTGACGATTGGCTTAGGCACACTAAGGATTCTGTACAAGTATCCTACCTCATGTTGGGAATATGATTCCCGAACTCCAAAAGGGTTTGGAGCATCATGGGGCATATGACATGATAATCTAGTTGAAGGAAATGTTCCTTCATCAAACTAAAGTAGATTGCTTCGAAACGGTTCGAGCACTTTATGCATGTCACATGGAAGAAACCCAATCGATATCATCTTATATATCTTAAGATAAGAGCCACATTGATAGCTTCAAGATGCTTAACTGTCTTGTCTCAAAGTAGTTGGCCAAGGATTTGATCCTTGAATGCCTAACTAAAGGTTTGAGACATTCATAATAAACTGTAATATGAACGGACGGTAAGAGCATCAGTGAACTTCATGCAATACTCGAAGCAACCAAGGCAGGGATGGGTAGAGAGGTTCTACCTATTCTCTCAATCAAGAGGGAGGCTATAAGGAATGGCCAATCCAAAGGAAAGGAATACATCAATCAAAGGTTAAAGCGAAACCTCGAAAACCTAAGCTTATGAAGCCTAAGGTACAAGAACATTCCATGCTTTGAGTATGGCGAGATAGGAAAATGAAAAGAATTGTTCCTCCTATATGAAGGAGTTGAAAGACAAGAGGGAACTTGGGCAACCTCAATACAAATTACATGATTCACACATTGTATTAAATGTCATTTCTTCAAACACAGGGTATTGGATACCAGATGTGAGACTCATACTTGCAATTGTTGCAAAGGGGTTCAAAAGAAATGAGCGCTTCAAAGAGGGAAACTCTATTTTGAGACTTTCAAATGGTTGGAAGTTGTTCTCGAAATATTTTGTATGCACCTAGTTGACTAGGAACATAATTAATGTTTCCTATTAAAACAATATAATCATGATTTAAAGTTTGTAAATAATGGTATTAAGTTTTATGGATGATGTATTTCATTTTAAGGATAGTTTTTTTTTAAATGATATCCATGAACTGGTTCATGATAATTCATCCTATAATAACTCATTAGACACATTAAGCACCAAGAAACTTAAATGAGTTTAAGTTATTATTATCTTTGAGATTGTCATCTTGGTCACATAAACAAGAATTGATTCAAACACTTCAAAAGAATGGTCTTTTGGAAACAAATGAAAAATGTTTTCATTTGATAAATGTGAACAAGACTTATATTAGGAATGTATCATTTGGTGTATGTGGTCCTTTTATGACAATAACAAGATTGGTGAAGATACTTCATTACTTTTACCGCCAATTACAGTCGCTATTATTTGTGTGCACTTTGATGAACATAGTATTAAGCTTTGAAAGTGTTCAAAATCTTCAGTAATGACGTAGAAAATCAACTCTACATAATTATCTATGTTCTTCTTCTGATAAAGGGAAACTAAACATATTTGGATATGGTTTCATCTATTGTTGGCTTATGAGCTACCCGTTTCTTTATCATTTTTGGGTTTCCGCATCGCTCTTTAAGGCTCATATTCCTGAATATGACCCGGACCAAAAAGTGTATATTAGTGAATATCCAGAGCTGTATAGGGACTGTTTTCTTCGCGCAACAAGCAAAAGTATTTATTGCTCGAAAGGCTTAAGTTCTTAAAACCATGTTCTTATTGAAGGAATGACATATGAACTAGGGAACTTGATAAGGATCAAGATCCACAAGCCGATACACTTATGGTTGACTCTGCATCAACAGAAGTTTGTTGGACCAAAAGAACCAATGAGCCAAGATCAGAAAACCTCTAAGTCCCACACGGTATCACAACTGCTGAAAGCCTCATCAGTAGTTTGACAAGTGCTGAAGACTTCAACAGCTGAAGATCAAGTGCTGAAGATCTTAACAGCTGAAGAATCAAAGTACTGAAGTACAACAGCTGAAGAACACAAGTGCTGAAGCTGAAAACCAAAGTACTGAAGTACAACAGCTGAAGAGTTCACAAGTGCTGAAGATCAACACTGATGTTCAAAGTCTGAAGATCAAGTACTGAAGCCTCAGTAGTTTTGTCAAACTGCTGAAGAGTACTTCTTCAGTAGTTGTGATATCAGTAGTTTTATTTTTTATTTTCAGTAGTTTTGTAAAACGACTGAAGAGCTTGTTCTTCAGTCGTTGTAGTTTCAGTAGTTTTATGTTTTTCAGTTGTTGTAAATGAGATGTTTAACACTTAGGAACATTTGTAAGAAGATGTCAGTTGTTGACATCTTCAGTAGTTGTTAAACATCAGTAGTTATAAAACGGTTACATGTCACTTTCAAGTGACATCAGCCTACGTCATTCTTTTCTTTATAAGGAAGATGACTCACCTGTAATCGTGCCTTTGAGGCCGACAATCCTAATGCAATATTCCTTTTGTCGGATATTTCTCTCTTTATAACAAAATTCTTTTATCGTTTTATATCAATTGTTCTTGTTGAATTTGTCTAATTCTGAGCTAATCCGCTGCTATATCTGTTCAATCGATTAAACCAAGGGCTGAGATCCTAACAAATGGTATCAGAGCAGGTTAATCATTGATCGATCTAACAATTGATCATTGAAACTGTTCAATCGCTCTAAGTTTAATCGAATTAGCAAAATTCGCAAGGATCTGTTATAGAGATTGAGAGTGTATCGCTTCTGGCCGTTTTATTTGAGGTTCTGTGTGGTTTTGAGCTAAATTTATTGTGTTTTTACTTGAATCTGTCTGATTTCCACAATGACTACTTCTTCTAATGATCCTTTCAATACTGGATCCTCTACCAGCCTCCGATCTTGGTGAGGAATGAGTATAACATTTGGCAGAGAAGATTGCTCCATCACCTGTCTGTCAATAGCTCAGGTTGTTGGACATCTGTGGTACATGGACCACATAAGCCAATGGTGAATGATCCGGAAACAAACCAGTTGGTTCCAAAGAAGAAGGAGCAATACTCCGATGAGGACAAGAAGTTGTTTGAAATCGATGCAAAAGCCCATGGAATTTTGGCTATGGCTATTCCTAATGAGATTTACTCTGGGCTTCTGCATTGTGAGTCTGCTCATGACCTCTGGAATGCCATCAAAGAACAATTTGGTGGTACTGATGAGGTTTTAGCAAACAACAGGGAAATCCTCGCCCAACAATATGAGACTTTCTCTCATAGAAAGGGTGAGACTCTGACTCAACAATTTGAGCGGTTTTCATGTTTAATCTCTGAATTGAAAATGGTTAAACATGAATATACCAGGAGTCAGATGAACCATAGATTTTTAAGATCACTGCCTGAGAGATGGAACACATATACCATTGTTCTACGCTCAAATGCTGATGTTGATCGCCTATCTCTCACCCAACTTCATGGGAAACTGCTTACATTCGAGAGAGAGATAGAGCAGAAAAGAAATTGGTTTCATCTGGCAAGCTCACTGAGGATTTTGTCCAAGGGAACACTGCCCTGATTGGACATCAAGAGTCAGAATATGCGTCATCTGAAAGCCAGTATGATGAGCATATTGATTTCTCTACAAACACTTCTGAGCCTGCCTTTGTGAGTGTTGATAGTTATTCTGCTGGTGTAATAGTGACAATCTATGTTTCATCATGGATGATCTCAAGGGGATTGCTGATGATGACTTAGAAGAGATGGATATTTTGAGCCAAATGGCCTTGATAATATCAGATCTCAGAAGTTCTACAAAAGAACTGGAAGGAATTCCCAGGACTCTCTGGCAAAACCAAAGTTGGTTTTGACAAGAGTAAGTTGAAGTGCCATAAATGCCACAGGCTTGGGCACTTTGCAAGAGAATGTAGATCATCTGGATCTAACTCTCCTGCACCCTTTGTGACTTTCCCTGGCAATAGTCAACAAAACAGAGGGCAACAACCTGTCAATTCTGGTTATCATCATCAACCACAATCTCCTGCATATTTTGTTCCACAGGGGCCAATGCCATATCCATACCCCTGCTATTACATGCCACAACCAGGTCAGGTTCAAGCACCCACTGCTCAGCAACCACATGCACTCCCTGAGCCTCAACCATCCCAATCTCATCAACTAATCAACTTCAACAACACAGCTTCTTCACACCAGGTGTTGTTGACTGGAGCAGTTTACCAGATGATGTGTCTGGTAATGAACAACTGTTCTCAGGTGCTGGTCAACATGGTGGTGAGCATCCTTTTGGAAATCTAGCTCTCATGGCTTTGGAATCCTCTGATGGATCATCCTCAAATACCTCTTCAACACAGGTATCACAGGTATCCTCTGAGGCTAAGGCCAAATTATGTTCTGAAACTTGCATAGCAGCATTTGCCTCTATTAGAGAAGCAAATGTGGCTTTAATCAATAAAAATGTAGAGCTAGAACAAACAATTTCCAAAAATAAAGCTGAGTTTGAGTCTGTGCTAAAAGAGAAAACTGATGAGATTTACAAATTAAAATGCCAAATTTCTGATGATAAGGCTAGGGAGGATGTACTCTTAGAGAAGTACAAAGACCTCAAAGATACTCTTGCTGTCACCCAGGTAGAGTGTGATCGATGGGTACAATCTTGCAAGGGCTTTGAAATGCTTCTTAGTAAGCAAACAGCTTCCAATGTGAAGTTTGGAATTGGTTATAATCACACTGCTCCTCCTACAGTTTTTGCTTCAAGAGCAGGAGCGGATCTGATGGAGAAAGTAATGACCAATCCACCTCATCATGTGATTCACTACTTGATAAAGCACCATCAGTAGTTGAAGTCAGTAGTAATCCCTCTGTGAACCTATCAGCTGATATTGATGGTTCAACTGCTGACACTCACATGATCAATGAGTTGATCAACCCAAGTGTTACCCTAGCAGTACTGAGGGTACTGGAGAGCAGGGGATAACATCTGGAGTTCAAATCCTAATGACTGACAGCACTGAAGAGAAAAACTGTCAGTAGGAAGGATTTGAAGCCTACTAAGGAAGTTGACAAGAAGCAAAAAGTGCTTCTAAACTGCCGAAGAGCAAGTCTTCAGTAGTTTCATCTTCTTTAGTTGATGATCAACAGAAGATGAAGAAGAAACCATGTGAAATATGTGGTCTATTCAATCATCTCACAGATGATTGTTGGTACAAAAAGGGATCCAAACTCAAACAAAAAGAGAAAATTAAAGAAAATTTGGCTAAAATGAAAACTGAGTTTGAGTCCAAGTTTGTACCAGCAGCATCAAATCCTGTTACTCCTATGACCAAAAAGAAATCTAAAAAGGAAGGAGTGCAACAGGCAATAGCTGAGGTTGCTCAAAAGAAGATGGTGCAACACAAGAACTCATCATCAAACACCAATACCAATGTGTCTGAAGAGCTGAAAGCTCTCTCCCAGAATCAGACACAGCTGGTAATGATGGTTCAACATCTGTTGGGAAGAGTTAACCAACTTGATGGCCCTGTGTTGAAACCCCAGAAAAGGAGATCCAAGCCGAAGGATTCCTCTTCTACACCATCTCCTTCACCTCAAGCTATTGTGTCCAATAAACCTGTTAGTTTACCATCTGTTGATGAGACCAGGCCCAAAACCAAAAAGGTTTGGGTCTCCAAAACTAACTGATTGTTTATTTATGCAGGTTTCTTCAACATGCCAAAGTAGCATCTGGTATGTAGACAGTGGAGGATCTATGCATATGACTGGGAACAACTCACTTCTTAATGACTACTCTCCAGAAGGAAGGGATTTGTTTCTTTTGGCAATGATGCAAGAGGTTACATCATCGGGAAGGGCTTTGTTTCCAATGGGGAAATAAAGTTTGATGATGTCAACCATGTGGAAAATCTCAAGTATAATCTTTTGAGTGTCAGTCAATTGTGTGACAAAGGCCATGTTGCCCTTTTCACAAGCCAGAACTGCAGGATTCTGTCATCCAAAGTTCTGAGTTTGATTGACAAGGTATTGGATGCTCACACTCTCCTGAAGGCCAACAGGACAGGAAGAGTGTATGCCTTAGATCTTTCCAAGAAAATTGATCTCAAAGGCCATCCTTGCCTATTTTCCAAGGCCTCTCCTCAAGAATCTAATCTATGGCATAGAAGGCTGGGACATGTTAATTTCAAGAACATGAATCAGCTGATACACCATAGTTTAGTAAGGGGAATGCCTATGAAGGAGTTCAAGTGTGAAAACAACTGCACTGCTTGTTTGAAAGGAAAACAGCACAAGGTTTCATTTCCACCTATTGAAGAACCAAAGTCCACTGCCTGCTTACAACTTCTTCACATGGATCTCTTTGGTCCTGTGAGAGTGATGAGCATGGCACAGAAAAAATACTGTCTGGTAATTGTGGATGATTACTCCAGATTTGTATGGACTTTCTTTCTACATTCAAAGGATGAAGCTGCACAGAAGATCATAAACTTTGTGTTGTATGCTGAGAAGCAGTATTCCCTCTCAGTCAAGTGTATTAGAAGTGATAATGGAACAGAATTCAGGAACAATACACTTGATGAGTTCTACCTTTCCAAGGGAATAAAGAGACAGTTTAGTATTCCAAGAACTCCTGAACAGAATGGAGTTGTGGAGAGAAAGAACAGGACCCTCATTGAAGCTGCAAGGTCTATGTTGGCTGATTCTGGACTGCCATTGACCTTTTGGGCTGAAGCTGTCAACACAGCATGCTATGTGCAGAATAGAGTGCTAATAATCAGAGGTTGATGAAGACTCCATATGAAGTTCTACATCATTTGGCCCCTCTCATTTCATTTTTTAGAGCATTTGGGTGTCCCTGTTTCATTCTCAACACAAAGGATCAGCTCCAGAAATTTGATCCTAAGGTGGATGCAGGGTACTTTGTTGGTTATTCATCAACTTGCAAGGCATACAGAGTCTTCAATGCAGAACAAAGATGGTTGAAGAGACTTTACATGTCAAGTTCAATGAATCTCCAAAGGACAAGATTCCACAAAGCCCTGTGGAGCTCTTTGATTTGGACATACTGCAATATGTTCCTTATCAATCTCCTGCTGTTGCTCCTGTCAACAGTTCACCACCTGGTGTTACTACTGAAGATGATGATGATAGTAGTAATCACCTCTTCAGGTTTAGTGATCAACTGCCTGAGTCCTCTAAACCTGATGCTCCTGTAGCTCCAGCCGCACCATCCACAACAAATGCTGATGAGATTTCTGCATCCTCAACTTCATTTGAGTTGCCACCATCTTCATGGTTTCAAGAATCTGCATCAACATCTCTGCTGCTGCTGAAGACCCTACAAACACTTGCACAGATTTGATTGTTTACCAAGAGCTGAAAAATCACCCAATATCTCAAATCCTTGGTGATATCAATGCTGGTGTCTCAACCAGAAGCCAGTTGTCCAATTTCTGCTTCTATGCTCTCTTCATCAGTCAGCTAGAGCCGAAGAACTATCATGTTGCTTTGAGGACAATGGATGGGTTGAAGCCATGCAGCTTGAGCTTCTTCAGTTCAAGAAACAGCAAGTGTGGGAGCTTGTTCCTCTACCCCCAGGTAAGTGTGCAATAGGCACTAAATGGGTGTTTAGGAATAAAACTGATGAAAATGGGCTAATTGTTAAGAACAAGGCCAGACTGGTTGTGCAGGGGTTTGCACAAGAAGAAGGTATTGATTATGATGAAACCTTTGCCCCTGTAGCCAGACTGGAGGCAATTAGATTGTTTTTAGCCTATGCTGCACTCCACAATCTTAAAGTTTTCCAAATGGATGTCAAAAGTGCTTTTCTATATGGTACAATAAAAGAAGAAGTTTATGTGTGTCAACCACCAGGCTTTGAGGATAATAAGCACCCAGAATGGGTATATAAGCTTGATAAAGCTCTTTATGGGTTGAAACAAGCACCTAGAGCTTGGTATGAGACCTTATCAAACTTTCTTCTACAGAATAATTTCACTAGAGGCTCCATAGATAAAACTTTATTTATTAAGAAGGTGGATCAGCATAAGCTACTTGTTCAAATTTATGTTGATGATATTATATTTGCATCCTCTGATCCCCAATTGTGTGAGGATTTCCAAACCTTAATGCAACAGAAGTTTGAAATGAGTGCAATGGGAGAATTACAGTTCTTTCTAGGTTTGCAAATCAAACAAAAAGCTGATGGAATTTTCATTCATCAGTCTAAATACACAAAAGATCTTTTGAATAAGTTTGATTTACAAAACTGTAAATCTTGTTCTACTCCCATGTGCAACACCACACAATTGGATGTTGATCAGAAAGGTAAAGGTGTTGATGAAACCCTTTACAGATGTATGATTGGTTCCTTGATGTATTTAACAGCTTCTAGACCAGATATTATGTTTGCTACATGTGTTTGTGCTAGATTTCAGGCTGCACCTAAGGAGTCTCATCTGATTGCAGTCAAGAGGATCTTTAGATATCTGCAAGGCACACAATCTCTAGGCTTATGGTATTCCACTGGACATTCTTGCAAATTAGTTGCCTTCTCTGATAGTGACTATGCAGGATGTAAGTTGACCAGGAAATCAACTTCTGGTGGATGCCAATTCCTAGGCAACTGTTTGATTTCTTGGCAGAGTAAGAAACAAACTCTGTTGCTACATCCACTGCTGAAGCCGAGTACATTGCTGCTGCAAGTTGTACATCCCAAATACTCTGGCTTCAGAATCAACTTTTGGATTATGGCATTACAGAGACTAAGACTCCATTATTAATGGATAGTGCTTCAGCTCTTTGCATTGTCAAAAATCCTGTCCAGCACTCTAGGACCAAACATATAGAAATTAGACATCATTTTATAAGAGATTGTTTTGAAAAGGGTCTAATTAATCCTATGTTTGTGCCTAGTGCTGATGAGCTTGCAGACATTTTTACTAAGCCTTTGGATAGTTCAACTTTCCACAACCTGGTGTTAAGGCTTGGTATGCTGCAGCTAGAATAAGTGACAACTACTGATGATCTCAGTAATTACTGATGATCATTGGTAACCATGTCACATATAAGTACTAATGAGTTATTTTACCCTCAGTAGTTTTTATAACTACTGAAGGCTAAATGCTTTAAGTACTGTACTTTATCTGTTCTACACTACTGATGTAGTTACAACTACTGAAATCAGTAGAAACAGATAAGTACTGATGTCCTATGAAACTACTGAAAACAGCTAAAAGCTGATGAGTAAGTGTTGAGGACAGTATGAAACAGCTGAAAGGCTATGAATTGACGACAACTACTGATGAGTACTCTCTCTTCAGTAGTTCACAAACTGCTGTTTCTTTATAAACAACTGAAGCAATACCATGTCTTCAGTAGTTTCACAACTACTGATGACTAACACCAAGTCTTCAGTTGTTTACAACAACTGATGGCAAAACCACGGTCTTCAGTAGTTTCACAACTACTGATGACTAATACCAAGTCCTCAGTTGTTTCAACATCTGAAGTCCAACTTGTCTTCAGTAGTTTTTAAAACTACTGATGCCTAAATCAGAGACTTCAGTTGTTTCAACGTCTGATAGTAAACACCATGTCTTCAGTTGTTTTATAACTGCTGACCACACCAATACCATCAGTCGTTTCAAACGTCTGAAAGTTAACCACGTCATCAGTAGCTTCAAATACTGATGACTAACACCAAAACCTTCAGTCGTTTCATAACCCGTACCCTATATATACCTGATCCCTCTTTCAGAGTTTTTCATTCTTTCACGACCTAACTTTTCAAAAGCTCTGAAAACCTTTCACCTTCATTAATGGCGACCATGCAACTCAAACCTCGACACAACTGTGTCGCGTACCTTACAAAATCGCCCTTCTGGACCAAATTTGAAAATGCTATAGATCTTATGGTCCAATCCCCACTAAAAACGGCTTTCCTTTTAAATCCAATCATTTATGCCGATTCGCTACGTCAGTTCTGGATGAATGCGACCGTTACTGGAGAATCTATCCATTCATCTATCAACTCGCATAAGGTGGTCATCTCTACTGCTACCATCCGCCAAATATTACTGTTAGATGATGCTGCCTACCCTGTTGGATATCCTAAGCGCCAACTTGATCTTTCCTTTGAACAACATGGATATCAGGGTGATCTTAGTGCTTCAACAATCCTGAAGAACATTTTCCAGATGCTGAACGATTATTATTTCATATGGTAAATGTTTGCCTGGCTCCGAAGACTTCCTCTTGGGATCAACTGTCTTCCAGATGGCAACAGGTATTGTTCTCTATCCTTGAACAAGAACCACTAAACTTCTCTGAAATAATTTTTCTTGAACTCAAGGATATGGCCACAAAACCACTTTCTAACCGTTGGATACTATATCCTCGGTTTATAATGGCCATAATAGAGAATCAGCTTTCTGCTGAGGGACTAGTTGGTCTGGGAGTCCCTGCTTTGGCTGTATTGCCGGAGGTATACTCCCGACACAACACTGACCAAACTCTCAAACAGGCTGCCAAGCTGCGCAAACCCACGCAGCTGGAACCCACAGCCTCCACCTCCAATCCAAAGTCCCCTCCAAACCCACAAAGAAGAAGCCTAAGAAAGCTACTCAGGGAATTGAGTCCCCTGTGGATGCTCCTGCTGCACACCAACGCAGGTTATCTCTGCTGGAAATAACCCCCCAGTAGAGACTGTGACTCCACCAACTGAAGCCGCTCAGGTTTCCTCTCAAAAGGAACCTGAAGCAACCACTCAGGGAAGCCACAATGCTGGGATCCTCCTCACTTGAGGGGATTACCATTGAAGAGCACCACCTGTCCCGGGTGCACACTGCTTCCACACCCTCTCCTGATGCAACCGCCCCTCAAAGCCCTACTATCATTGTTGCAAAAGTGCTGACGCAGTTGCATTCCTCACCCCCCACCCAGACACCAATTACTACTGGGATAACCTCAACACCTGAGGGGGAGGATCAAAATGCTTCTGTCAACCCACAGCACAGGGGTTATCATGTTCCATCTTCTAGTGTAGATAAGGAGGTGCGAACTACTGGTGAGGCTGCCACTGCTTCTGACTCAGCAAATGACCAGGATGCAGTTGGTAACATCTCTAAGTCCTCACCAGTGGCAACAGCTGATGAAGGACATAGTCCTGAGGCTGGAAGTCCCCAGAACCGAGAACAAGGGGCACATGCTACAATTGATCTACACTCAAGGCATGTTCATTCTGACTTGTCAGGAGGTCAGGTGATTCAGTATCAACTGATGATGACCTGAGCTTCTTCTTCGATGTAGTTGCTCAAAACACCATTCTAGAGGATGAGGTTAGCAGACTCAAAGAGCTGCTGGCCAATATGTCTCAGGATGCAAGTCCATCTGCCACCACATACACCCACAGATGGCACCTTCCCTTGAAGGTTTCCCAAACACAGAGCCACCCCAAAATCAACCACCTGCCTCTGCTTCAGGCCCTACTTCTCAGGAACAGAACCCTCCTGAGCAATAGGTGCTATACTCCAAAATCCCTCCCTCTCATCACCCCCATAATCACTGATATAGTGATCAAAGCCCTTGATGAGAGGCTTCCTCACATTACAGCCCTTGGTTGATGCTGCTGTCCACAAGACTCTTTCTGCGGCTCAAACCCTTCCTCCAATGCAACCAAAAAGGGGAGAGTCCTGCAGTGAAAGAACAGAAGAGGAAAAGATCCGAGGAAAAGAAGGAAGCAAAGCAAGCCCAAAAGGAGAAAGAACAGCAACCAATGCTCACCTACAAACGAAAGAAAGTGCTGATGAGCACATTGCTGAAGATAAGCCTTGGAGCTATTGATAAAAGAGGCTGATGCCGAACACAGTAGATCAATGGACAACATCATTGATCAGCTGTTCAGGCAAGGTCATGACACCAACAACTTGACTCTGAGATCGACGACTAGAGATTGAAGAAATCCAGAATAGATGGGCAAGTTATGAAGTGTTAGAAAGAGAAAGGCTAGAAATCATGATAAGATTTATTGCAAAATATATTGGAAGATCAATGATTGAGATCAAAGCTTGGTCCAGGGACAGTATCTTGGCAATCACCACCAAGATCTGTTCGTCTGAAGCATACACTAAGGGGCTTGTTATTGAAGCTTTGAATGAAGTGGGTGCTGGGAGCAGGACTGAGCTAGCAAAGCAATCAAAAGCCACACTCACCTCAAGGATGCTAGCACAGCCTGTCACATTCCCACACCTAAACCACCCAAAACACAACCCACCAACCAACCCCCTTACCCTCAAAACCCATAGCCGATGATATACCCTTGAAAAAGAAGAGAAGGGATTGAGGCTAGAAGAAGATGAAGAAGATGATGAAGACAGGCTGCCGCTATCAGCTGTAATTCAGTTGCCTAAGGCCACAAGTCACTCCTCAGCAATTACTCCTGAAGTCCAGAGACAAATGGTTAAAGTGAAGCTAGAAGAAGAAGAGCTTCATAAACAGCATGATGAGGAATGCTGAAGAGAGTTGACAAAGCTTATGCAGCCACATCTTCCATCATCAATATGAAGGAGCAAGCCCTCAGACTTTACACTCTCAGCATACCTTTCAATATCAAAAGGAAAGAGTGAGGATTTGGCCTGATCCCAGGGTCTCTCACAGAATTCACAAGAACAATATACCTCGAGATACATTGGCCAGGTGAAAAAGATCGTAGATGAAGTGATCTCTCTGGTCTTTGTAGTTTCACCCTGGGAAATCCTAGAAGACTTCAAGAAGGCCTACAAAGCTAATCTAACCCCTCAGAAGATGCTGGAAAACAAAATAGTGAAAAAGGTTTAGTTTACAAGAGGCTTGAGGAAGTCAGAAAAATGAGCTCCAGTTGTTCCTAGAGGGTAATCACCCGGATGAGTTCGCTTACAGAGTAATAACAACTGTGGAGCTAAAGAATGGGAAACAGCCACAAATACCTGTCTGAGTATTATGGGCCGGAATCACTATTTGAAGGAGGTGCTGAAGAGCTAACCATGGAGGAACAAATCACCTTCCTTGAGGCCTACACAAGAGAGTCGTACAGACTCATTATGGGGAAGTGATCTCATGAATGGGATAACAACTCTGTGTCCAATTCCCCAAAACAGAGTTCCCATTCATACTCTGCCAAACAAATTTGAGGTTCTTCCCAGGCCGGAGCGTACATGGGTCATCTTCTCTACTGATCAAAAGGAAAAAGACCAACATTTTGCCATCAATAGTGGGAGTTTTAAATAAGTTAGAGTTTTGGCTGCATTGGTTCAGGGGGAGTTTGTTGGACCAAAAGAACCATGAGCCAAGATCAGAAAACCTCTAAGTCCCACACGGTATCACAACAACTGCTGAAAGCCTCATCATCAGTAGTTTGACAAGTGCTGAAGACTTCACAACTGAAGATGACAAGTGCTGAAGATCTTAACAAGTGAAGAAAAGTCTGAATGTACTGAAGTTGACAACAGCGAAGTACTGTGAACAACAGTGTTCGAAGCTGAAAGACCAACAGTACTGAAGTACAACTGCTGAGAGATTCACAAGTGCTGAAGAGTCACACAACTGATGTTGCAAAGTCTGAAGATCAAGTACTGAAGCCTCAGTAGTTTGTCACAACTGCTGAAGAGTACTTCTTCATAGTTGTGATATCAGTAGTTTTATGTTTTATGTTTCAGTAGTTTTGTAAAACGACTGAAGAGCTTGTTCTTCAGTCGTTGTAGTTTCAGTAGTTTTATGTTTTTCAGTTGTTGTAAATGAGATGTTTAACACTTAGGAACATTTGTAAGAAGATGTCAGTTGTTGACATCTTCAGTAGTTGTTAACATCAGTAGTTATAAAACGGTTACATGTCACTTTCAGTGACATCAGCCTACGTCATTCTTTTCTTTATAAGGAAAGATGACTCACCTGTAATCGTGCCTTTGAGGCCGACAATCCTAATGCAATATTCCTTTTGTCGATATTTCTCTCTTTATAACAAAATTCTTTTATCGTTTTATACAATTGTTCTTGTTGAATTTGTCTAATTCTGAGCTAATCCGCTGCTATATCTGTTCAATCGATTAAACCAAGGGCTGAGATCCTAACAAATTGTTGGTGATAATGAAGAGGTTGATCAATACACACAAACGTTCACAATCTGTAGAGTTAGTATTCCATCTAAAAAATATGAATTTCCAGGATGGATCTGTGTGGTTGACCCCTGTTGGCTAACCATATACCAGATGCTATGTCCCATTTGGATTGGGACAAATGGCTTGAAGCCAGAGGTAGATGCAATCCATATATAACAACCAGTTTGAGAATTGGTTGACCCTCCACTTAACTCCAAACCGGTTGATACAAGTTGGTGTTTTCAAGATGAAAACAGATATGTATGGAGACTTGAATACTTATTAAGTCAAAGACTTATAGCATAAGTTTTCCATCAAACTCAATTGGTTGATTATGATGAAACTCTTTGCGCCCGGCAATGCTAAAGTCGATTAGGATATTATGTGCATAACTGCTGCATATTCTGAATCGAGTATTGGCAAATGGTGTCAAAACCGTTTTTCTTAATGGACATCTCGAAGAGACTGTCCTATAGTTCAGCATGATGGTTTGTCGATCCACACACATCCTAATAAAGTTATACAAGTTAAAGTGATAAATCTATGGATTGAAACAACAGCATCGAAAAGGTTGTGTATATAAGAAGCTAGTGGGAGCATAATTGTTTTCTTAGTGTTGTTAAGTTTGATGACACACTACTATTTGGAAATAATATTCCAACCTTGGAAGGTGTTAAAACGTAGCTTGGAGATGTTTTTTAATATAAGACCTCGTTTACCGCCCCATATTTTGGAATAAGGATCTGTAAGGATAGATCGAGGTGGTTGATAGGGTTAAACCAAGTGCATATATTGATAAAATCTTGAAAAGGTTCAAGATGGAAAACTCTTAGAAAGGTATGGTACCTATTCAAGAGGGACAATTTTGACTACGTCCTAAATGTCCAAGCTCATAGGATGAGCAAAATCAAATGAAGGATATCCCATACGCATCTGTTAGGACCTGGTATTTGAACGAATACCTAGTAATTAGTGTGTAAACCAGATCAAATAGTGCGGAATCCTATTTGATTGGCCATCCAATCAGTGAGACACGCGAAGAATCAATCAAGATTGAATCTAACTTAGAAGTCGATTGGGAATCGATCTAATGTGGTTTGTGAACTTGGTGAAGAATGCTGAGAGGGCTTCTCGACGGCTAGGGTACGTCTGGAATCGTAATAAATTAATACCCCCTCTTTTTCACGAATTGGGTTGTATTTAAATGGTTATATGTTCATTCGTGCGACTGAACCATTAGTGGTTTCAGTCGTGCGATTGAACCATGCGGTTGTTGATTCACCGCACGACTGAGTGTTCTGTCGTTCGACTGCTGACTGAGCCAATCTATGTTACAATCATACGACTGATCCAGTCTCCTGGATCAGTCGTGCGACTGGGTCATTCATATGAAGTTATTCATCACTCGTATATGGTCCATTCGCATGGGCCACTCGAATAGAACTTCATTCTGTTAAGTTTGAATGTATTAATTAATTATAAACATTATGTGTAACAATTCAAAACCCACAAACCTAATTAACCAATTCAACGTCGACTCATTAATGAAATATTAACCATTATAAATAACAAACAACAATATCATTTCATTAATCATTCCAATAATTACCTCAGAATCAGACCAACAAGATCTATTACATTCATATCATGATCTAGGGACATACATGTATCAACAAACTCCCCCTTTGACCTAGATCTCTAAATCTCTTGTTTTCTGCATACCCCTTGTATAGTTCTTGTACTTCTCCTCTTTTGTGACTCATGTGTGAATCTCAACGCGCGAAGCAGAGTCGTATAACGTAAGGAAACTGGAGGGCTTGTACAATATCTTGCGTATCATAGAACAGTGGCCACTTGTATAGCGTATAGACTCATTATCCTATAAGTTAGTAAGCCACATTAGGTCGAATACACTGATCGTATCCATTTCCCTCTTTGCTAGAACTATGACTGCTTCAGCTGTTCTCCAGTCGTAGTACTACCACTTAAAATGGGAGTGGAGTGAAGTGTGGCATTTCCTTGAGTAGGATTCCTTGACATTGTGCGCGGAGGATTCCACTTCAACACTATCTTGGGCTTGCCAGTAATGGCATCAACCTCAGACCTTCTGATATACCTAGTAGGGTTTGTGGGTGTGAAGTTAACCCATCGGGTTGGTACTCCTTCTTTAGGGCAGCCTCAAACCAGCCTGACATCTTTCTCGTTTCAGCATACAAAAGTTTTAGCTAGCCAGCTGGTTGAGCTCAAAACCTGGTAGAGTCTCTCGATCATGTGGGAATCTGAAGTCTCTAGTGCCCTGTTCTCTCTTAACCGCATAAGCATTAAGATCCTCAAATACGCCCATGCTATGATCCTTCCTGACACCTTGTTATGTTTCTTGACTCTGTAAGGTTTGTTGGTAGGCATCCTTCTTTGGTGTAGCACGTGGTTGGTTTAACTTCTTCAAAACATGCAGCCCACTCAGCCTTTCGAATGTCGACACATCAACTTTTGAGGCTTGGGCTATTCCTACTGCTTTCTCTGTTTCTTGCTCCATCTTGTCAACACCTCAAAAGTATCGCTGAAAAGAGTTTCACCCCGATTGGGACCACGTTACCCTCATTGTCAGCGTACTGAGGGTATCCTCGGCAGTGACATCTTCGATCTCGATGCATCAAATCTGATCGACATCTACTAGCGACATCATTGAGCTCTTCATGTCGAATCGCATGTCTTCCACATCTTTCACTATCTGATCTGGAATTAGCTTGAAAAGCTTTGCGAGTTGCTCGTTTGATAGGTGATATTATTTCCCCTTCTTCAGGATATATTCACTGACCTCCTAACAATCCCTTGCAGATCAATAATCATTGTTAGCTGTATCTTGACCTGCTGAAGGGACAATATCCAACTCATCTCTTTTGTAACTTGGATCTGTGTTGTTTAAAATCACACACATAAATCATTAGTAATATCGTCAACAGAAGTCAGGAACTTAATATAAACATTCAATACATAATCATTAGTAATAATCAAACGAAATGCATTAACTTAATATAAACATTCATACATCATTTCACTGGCTCAATTCAATAACAAATAAATACATAAACATCTACTCTTACTTTGATATCTCGTCACATCGTCTCGTCACTGGGAGGAGCAGAAGTAGAAGCAGGTGGTCTTGTCTGTTCTTTGACCTTTTCTCTTGACCTGAAGCAAGAGCCGAGTCAGCTGCATCCCCTCCTTCTGCTTCACTCATCATCGTCTTCTCCTCACTGTCCTATCTCCTTCGGTTTCCTCATTCTCCCTCTGTATCACTCTATCATCCTCATCATCATCTTCATCACGTTCCCTTCCTTGATCTTCAAGGGATCCTCCTTAGATCCTTTCAACTTTAACATGAAGTCT
This sequence comes from Flaveria trinervia, assembly GCA_025506515.1. Taxonomy (NCBI): domain Eukaryota; kingdom Viridiplantae; phylum Streptophyta; class Magnoliopsida; order Asterales; family Asteraceae; genus Flaveria; species Flaveria trinervia. Next base: position 68,556,364 of record CM046453.1, read on the forward strand.
TCTTTGCCTCCTCCAACTCCTCTATCTTCTTGCTGATGTGACATTATGTCCTGGGTTGGGCTCTCAGTGGTCTGAGCAGCCTAGCCGTTTGTTGGGCCTTGCTCGATACTCGAGCCTACTCTGCAATCTGGTGAGAGTTGTGCAGCAGTGTCAGTCAGTGGCGGATCGGATCTGGCTGCCTTGTCCTCATCTGCAGCCAGTAAGCGCATCACCATCCTGTTCAGCGTAGACAGCTGTTCCTCTACCCTGATGGAGGTAGAGGTGATCCATAAGTATGTGAGGGATGGGCTGAGGGTCCTACTGGGTGTGAAGTGGTGGTGGTGGTGGTTGTAGTGAATATAGCTTTAAACCCCATTTTAAAGCTGAAAATTTCATGTTCTTAGTGATCTTTTAAGATGTAAAACAAACCCAAATCAAAAGGATCATTATATGTGAATGAACAAGCTATAATATGAGTAAAACTATATATAAAATCATAGCCACAATGAGCTGTGATTACTACCTCTTTGAGCAGCAAGAAAACGACCAAAAGTGAGAGATTTGGGATGCTAAAATCGGCCAAGAACTCAAGTGTAGAGGTCATCAAGTGTTTATACCCCAAGCCCTTGCAATACACCTTCTTGTTAGGTAGATTATCACCAAGAACACAACAAAGCTTGCTCTTCAAAAACTCCCAGGAAGCTGCCAGGTTCGAAACTTTTGAGAGAGAAAGAGAGAAGTTTTTGTTGCATGCAATGAGAGTGGGTTGTTGAGAAGTTGAGAGACCTAGACTACTTGATGTGTGTTATGTTCAAGACCAATTTGGTCCAATAGAAATCAAGGGGGGGGGGACGGTCAAGGAGGTTTAAATTTGGGTTCCCTCCTACAAATATCACACATTCATAACACAGACTGAATAATATTTGTTGAAATAATAATTATTGGTTAAGTGGTTGTTCATATAACAGATAGAGCAGTGTTGATTATAAAAGCACTTTTCTGTCTTGTGATTGAACATATCACAAATGTCATAATACATTTGTTTGTTGCTTGAATCAGATTTTGATTTGTGTGTCTCAGCTCATGTTCTCATTTGCTGCTGAGCCACTTTCTGTTGCTTAGGGGATGAATCAAAATCAGCCATTTTTGTAGTTTGCTTCACAACACTACATATGTTTGATTTTCTGGGCAGGTTTTTTTTCTTCAACCCATTTCTCACCTCTTTCTTAAACTGGTCAACGTGTTCCTTGTTGCAAATATCAAACCCAACTCCATATGTTAGTTTTGAAGATTGAGGGTCTGATAGAGTTTTATGTGTTGAACTCAGTGATACTTTTTGTATCTTTTCAATGAAACCTTTTCTGATTTGCTTGAATTGTTTGGAGATATGATCTCATTATCAGAACTGCTCTCAGCAGTAGGTTTCACTTATTTCACCTACTTCATTTTACCTTTTCGAACAGAAGGTATGAATTTTATGAAATGAACAATTGCTTTTACGGGGCTTGAGGGTTTTATGACACTCACTGCCTTGTCTGAGCACTCTTTAATTTTGATTAGGTGACCTAACTTGATTTTATCCTCTTTTGTTTCAATATAAACATCAGGTTTGTTTTGAGTATTGGTCACTTGTTTTACTATAGATTTTGGTTCCATAGTTTTACTTTCAATTTCCTCATTGAGTGAGACAGATTCAGGCATGACAGTCTAGTTGTCATTGTATGGTGGAGGACATGAATTATACCCAATCCTCGACATGTCCTTTGGATCCTTTTGAGAATCAAGCGTCTCTTGCAGCTTGAATAAAGACATTTAAAACCTTTCAAGTTTCACTTCAGTCAGTGCATGTTCAGCCTTAGATTGAGCTAACTTTTCAGTACGTAGCGCATTCTTAGCTGCAAGAGTGTACTTTTCACCATGCAGTTTTTCAATGTCAGAGATAAGAGATTTAATTTTGATTTCAAAGCCTTTTATCTCTCTTTTCATCATATCTGACTTCACCTTTTCTTCTTTAATTTTATCAGCCAGTTTATGGTTATGCTCTGTATAACCTTGCAACTAAGTAATACATTTTTCACTACAAAGGTTAGATTTTACCTCGTTGGAGATGGACCATTGTTGATGTGAGCCATATGTGCATGATTTTTAAATTGAGGCTTGACTTCCTCTGCATACATGCTCCAGTCACATACCCCATCTTGCCTTATCACCAAAGCATTGGTAGATGAATGACTGCTTCCATTAGCTTGGTTTCAGCACTGTATCCACGTGTTAGTTTCAGCACTGTATCGAACACCCAGCACATACCAAGTAAAGAATTAGTTTGGGTTAGGAACCCAAGCCTTTACTGGCTTGGGTTTCCCCGAGGCATCACACATCATAAATTCCACCCATTGACCCTTAGAGGATGTGGGTAGCTCAGGTTCCTTCTTGTCATCATTATCAGACATAGAGGATGTCTTCTCCTTCCATAATCCAGATTTGTGCAAGGCCTGTTTGTGATAAACAGTCGACTGACTTACAGGTTGAATTTTAGGTTCACTAGTTCTTCTAGGTGGAGTCAGAGAATTCCTCTTAAAAGACCTAGGCTTTGAAACCTGAGGTTCAATCTTCTTCCTAGGTGTATGATAGAAACGACAATAGGAGGTAATGTTTCCATATTCACCACAGTTGTAGCACGACCTGCTATCAACTTTATGATTAAATTTTCTTTGTGTAGAAGTGTGTGACACTCTAGTAACATCACTCACTCTAGGTTTTGACTCTGGTTCTTTGGATGTTTTCTTTGGTTTAACAAAGTTAATTGTTTTACACTGTTTAACATCTTTTTCTTTTTGGTTAATTGGTTTTTGACTTGATTTATGTGAAAGATTACCTTAGAAGTTTTTTTGGTTCTGACTTGACTCTGTTTGACCCTGACTTTAAGTTAACCTTTTCAAATTCCTTTTCCAGATTAACACAAGGCAATTTACCCTTTGCCTTAGAAGTGGCCTCCTTTTGTTTGTTTCCAGAGTCAATAGATGAACATGAGGAATATGGATCACTAACAAGAGGAGTAGACACCAGATGATCCTTGATGGGATTATTATTTATTGGTCTAGTCTTAGTGTTCATCAAAGTCTCAGGTGGTGGTGGAACCATTTTATAACCCAATCCCTCCCCGTTGTTCCTTTCTCTCACTAAGTGTTGGACTATGTGTGAAGAACTAGTCCAACTGTGCAGTTTCTGTTTTAATGAATTTACTCTTACTTCTAGAACTGCCTTTGCTTCTTAGTCTCTTCTAGGGAGTTTAGATAATACCTAATGTCATTATCTTGGTTAAAAGCAACTACTTTGGTTTCCCTAAGATGTTTAGTCAAAAGGTCTATCTTTTCTTTATAACTATGCTCATTTTGTTTTAATACCCTATTAGCCTCAGTGCACAGTTGCAAATCTTTTACTAAGTTATCATTATGATCTAATAACCTAGCAAATTTTTAATCTATTCTATTTCTAAAAGTATCACAATCAGAACAAGCATGATTATCAAACATTTGGTCAGTTGTACTTACCTGAGTTGATTCAGAAAAGTTAGCCATCAACGCAGCATCAGATGTCTCTGGTTCTGGTGATTCTGTATTTTCTGTCTCTGACATGGTAGTCTCCTCTTTAGGCTTGTAGCTGACCTCGGTTGTAGTTGCTTCTTCACTATGTGACATCACTATCTCAACTGCTACATCTCTTTCACTAGCGGAATCATTGTCAATATCTTCTACACTTGCAATGTTTGATTCCCCTGGTGAGACAAACCTAAAGCTCCAATCCTGTCCTTCATCATCATGAGCAGTCAGGGCTTTTGGATCCTTGCTTGATGAAGTAGAACTGGTAGCTTGTTTGTCTTGACGGGTGAAAGATGAGAACGGGTTCCCGTTACCCGTCTTCTTAGGCTTTACACATTCTCTTTTGAAGTGCCCCTTCTCTCCACAGTTGAAGCAGGTCACTTTGCTCTTGTCGAAGCCAAATGTGGAATCCTTAGTAGCTACCAAGTTCTGTCCAGTTTGTTTTACAAACTTCTTTGCCCTCCGGACAACACTAGCTAGGGCCCACATTATGTCCATCCTCTCAAGCTCCACTTCGTCCACCTGCTCATAGTCGTCGTCTGCCAGATGGCAGTTTCCAATCTTTCCAGCAACAAGTTTATCATAAGAATGAACCACTGCAGCCAAAAGATCCATGTGTTCTCGAGCTACTTCCACAGTCATATTACCGAGATTCTCGGTCTTCATTTTAGTAGCATTTGCTTCGGATCCAATATAGTGGGTACAAGAAGGTCCCGACGTGTCTGATCCTGAAGGAGACGCATGTGAAGGACCCGATGAGCTAGACACAAATGCAGTCTGGACAGGTGCTCGAGATGTCTTAGCTTGAGGCGTGGCGTTGTACAAAGCTGGATTTTGATTGTACGAGGACTTCTGAGCTCTATACTTCATCCTAAGTGCCTCTTGTTGCAACTTAAGAATGAAGTCATTAATATCCAGTTTTGCCAGCATTCCATTCTGTCTAAGGTTAGACACGAATGAAGCCCACTTTTCAGGCAATCCGTCTGCAAAGTTAGTAACTTTCTCTTCCATGGTAGTAGCCACCCCATGTGTATGCAGTTCACTCATCAGATGGTAGAATCTATCTATAACGTTGTCTAAACTCTCGTTTCCCATCGATGAGAAGTTATCGAATTCCTTCTTTAACTCCTTAGCCTTGATTGCCTTCAACCAAGCATTCCCGTCATACCTCTTTTCTAGCTCATCCCAAAGTTTCTTGGACTGCTTATTCTCTGTGTACTGGTGGAATATGTCTTTAGGAATAGACTGGGTAATCAATACATAAACTCTTTTCTATGCATTGTATTTAACTTTCTGCACGTCCATCATCCCTCTTAACATTAGCTTAACTCCATCAGCTCCCACCGGTGTACTATATCCAATCTCGATGGCTTCCCACAGATTCAGATCCACACCATTAAGATAGATCTCAAAACATTGTTTCCAGTGGGGAAACTCATCTAACGTCAAGAGCTTTGGTGGTTTATTATGATTACCCACCTCACTCTCAAGCAACAGCAGGTTCTGTATCCTAGAGTCCTTCCCAGCAGTAAAGGCTGACATTTGATCTTCCATGGCGAATAACTTTAAGTCTAATGAAACAAACTGTCACTGGTGCGACTGTAGGATACGAATGGTCTAGTCGTCTGTATGAACACTGCGACTGGTTCAATCGTGTGGCTGAACTAAGCGATTGGCTTAGTCGTGCGAATGAATCCGATGCATATGAGCAATGCGAACGAACAGTTCAATCGTACGAATGGAGATGCGACTAGGTCCAATCGTGCGTCTGGACTATGCGAATGAAGTCCAGTCGTGCGAATGGACTCTCGTGCGACTGAAGCTGCTGTTTTGCGAATTTTTCTAGGTTAAACGTGTTTCAGCCGTAAAAATTCGAATTTTCGCAAGGTCTAATCGCCTAAGTCCGTAGAAACCAAACTTTGCTCAGCAGGGAACGTCCAAGATCACTTTTGACAACAAAAATTGTGTTTTAATGCAAAAACACAAATTTTTATCAATCTTGATTGAATCACACGTAATCAAGAGCCAAAGCTCTGATACCACTTGTTAGGACGTGGTATTTGAACGAAATACCTAGTAATTAGCGTGTAAACCAGATCAAATAGTGCGGAATCCTATTAGATTGGCAATCCAATCAGTGAGAACACACGAAGAATCAATCAAGAATTGAACCTAACGTTAGAAATCGATTGGGAATCGATCTAATGTGTTCTGTGAACTTGGACAACGAATTGAGAGGCTTCTCGACGGCTAGGGTACGTCTGGAATCATAATAAATGAATACCCCCTCTTTTTCACGAATTGGGTTGTATTTAAAGGTTAGTATTGTTCATTCGTGCGACTGAACCATTAGTATGGTTCAGTCGTGCGATTGAACCATGCGGTTGATTCATCCGCACGACTAAGTGTTCAGTCGTGCGACTGCGCCAATCTTATGTTACAATCATACGACTCATCCAGTCTCCTGGTTCAGTCGTGCGACTGAGTCATTCGTATGAAGTTATTTATGCGTATGGTCCATTCGCATGGGCCACTCGCATAAGAACTTCATTCTGTTAAGTTTGAATGTATTAATTAATTAATATAACATTATGTGTAACAATTCAAACAACCAGAAACCTAATTAACCAATTCAACGTCGACACATTAATGAAATATTAAACGTTATAAATAACAAACAAACAATATCATTTCATTAATCATTCCAATCATTACCTCAGAATCAGACAAACAAGATCTATTACATTCATATCATGATCTAGGGACATACATGTATCAACAACATCTGCTATAGGATCCATCATTTGTGTGATGATATGCACTAGACTGGACGAGTCATGCTTATTAAGTATGACAAAGTAGATACCAATAGAAATAACCATCGGATGGTTGTTAAAAGTATATTGGAATACCTTAGTAGGACTAAGGATATGTTTCTAATATACAGATCTGTTGAAGAGGAAGTCGTTGTAAAGGGTTACATGGATGAAGGCTTCCAAGACTGATCGAGATGATTTTTGATCACAATCGGGGTATACTTCCATTATGAATGAAGGAGAAGTGTCCTTGAAAGGTTCAAAGCAGGACACGGTAGCATTGTTCACTACAAAATCCGAATACATAGCCGCTTCATGGCAGCTTGGAAGCTGCATGGATAAGTTTGTCCATTGCTTATCTAGGGGTGGTCTCTACCATTCAAGACCCCCTAGAAATCTTTAACTCTTTTATATACCCCCCGCTTCATTGGCAGCTTGGAAAGCTGCATGGAATGAAGGAGAAGTGTCCTTACGTGGGTGGGATTGCTCAAATCTAGGAACCCCGTACTCATAAAAAACTAAGCACCTTGAGCAGAGATTCAACATCATAAGGGATGGAGTTGAAAAGGGTAAAGATATGTATTCGTAAAGTTCATAAAGATCAAAACATTGATGATCCACTCACGAAGCTCCTTGTTGAGGGCAAAGTATGAGGGTCATACTCGTGCCTTAGGACTTCGATTTTCTGGTGATTAGAATTGATCTGTTTAGCATATAAAATATGGAACGATTGTAATATTTAACTCTTTTATATATTTGAGTTATGTTCCCTTTTAGCGTGTTTATATCCATGAATATATTTATTATTCTAAATGTCCGTAGTCGGTCATATTTGTGGGAAAAAATATGAATGTAAGACTATTATGAACATTGATTGGTAGATATTCATAAGGTATGAATATAGAGCAATTGGTTGCTACCAAGGTTCACAGATACTGTGAGATGCAAATATTGGACTGACCCGCGTCTCAAATTTTACTACATAGAATCTCTTTGATTGATCATAAGTAATTTTGAGTAAAGGCGAATATCATTTAGTATCCTCAGACCTGAGATGCATATTTGGTTTTGATATTCACCAAGTGTTATACCTTGGGGCTAGTTCTTCGCTGATCTGAAATAATGGTCAGTACATAAGCCATGTTTAGGTATGACATAAGGTGATTGTGAGAAACATATGTAGTCAAGATAGAATTTGTTCCTCTTATTCGTTGAGAGCATGATGTCTAAGGCCTGATTAAGTTAAATCAACAAGGAATGATCATTTTGTGTCCTTGTATTTAACATGACATCTGTAACAAAAGGATAAATGATTGATTCACCTAAATCATTTCAAGTTGGATACTTGAAAGAGATGATGTTATTGAATGGCTATAAGTCATGCGTATTAAGGGTAGTAAACGGTTGTTAGGCGATATTTACTGCTTGCATCAATCTTCTATGAACCTTGTGCAAGTGGGAGAATGTTGGATCTTATATGCCCAAGGCCCATACAAGATTGATGTGGTTAGTACGTCATGATCCAAGTCGGGTCATACCTAATAACAAGTTTAGCAAACACCAATTAATATTTAATTGATGATATGATCATGCAATTAAATATTTACACCAATTTAGAAAATGGGTTTTTCTAAATAAGTTGCATATGAGATAGAACAACTTATAGGGATATTTTGTTCATGGAAATATTTGTAATGTTATTTAAGTTAGTTAAATAACATCAAATAAAAATGGGTGTATTAGTTATACAATTAAGAGGATTAATTATATAACTAATAGGAGTGTTAGTTCAATAGACGGGGTGTTTTAAAATGGGTGGGAAACCCATTTAAACTAAAAAAATTCGGCAGCCCACTTGTGGGGCATTCTTGGTCATTTTGTGCTTTGAAAAAATACACTCTTTATTAGTGTATTGAACGCTCCATCTTCATCATTCATCTCATACATGCAAAAACCAAGAAACCCTTTTTTCTCTCTACATTTTGAAGATAAACAATGCTGAAAAATCGTTTTTCAGCAGCTCCTTGGTTCGATCTTGGTGTCCAAATCCTAGCAAAACAGGTGTTTACTTTACACTTGTGGGTATGCAAGCTTGAGGACATCTACCTGGTGTTTTGGTATTCAAGAACATCATCATCTTCATCCAAATCCACGATTTTGACAGCTTATGGAAGGTAGTTCCGTTGTGTTGTTTTGGTTGTTTGTTTCATTTTGATAGCTAGTTCAAACACATATATTCGATCCTATGTTCTTGGGTTTGCTCATATTAAGTTATAAACCTTATTTCCAGATTATGAATCAATATATAAGGCTTAAATCCACTGCATTTTTCATGTTTAAACAACTTTGATAAAGGTCTAACAAACCCAACACAAACTTCACTTTCTAATCCTCTTGGCACTCGCTGATGTTCAGAACAGCTTCCATTTCTCTCACCCACGGTAGTTGCAACCTCGGGCCGCCTCCAGCGTAGGCTCTTCTTCTTCCTCTTCCTCTTCGTCATGAGAAAAAACTGTTTTAGTCTCGGGCTGTCACCTTTTGCCCGTAGGTCTACTCCTTTCCTTCCTCTCCCCTTCCCGTACAGCTTTAATCACTTGAGTCATTACGGACGGTAAGATTGTTTGCATGACCTAATGAACTTCTTCTACAACAGCCACTTTCACTAAGCCTCTTAGATTGGTGCTCTCATCATCACCCTCCGGATGAGGGGTCTCGGGTTCTTCATGAACCACCTTTTCGGCTCTATGCCTTCCTCTGGTGACTCGTGGTTCAGCACCGTGTCCACCACCAGATCCACCACACAAAGCTTTAGATGATCTACCATCGGTCGTCCTCTAACACACACACTAAAAGATTCAAACACCAACACCGTTAGTCAAGGGAACAACTTAGTTTATGTCAAGTATAGTATATCCCTAATCACAATGGTTAGTTGTGATTAGCCACTTACCTTACTCTACATACCCTAAGCATTCCCTATCCTAACTATATTTGCACGCGTAATACCGGTTAACATTAAGAAAATACTTCATGGCACGTAGCTACTCAGACTGGCATCCTTTCCCTTTCCGTCCCATTTTCTGTTTAAGTTGAAGTTTATTTTGAAAATTTACCCATTTCACTTAAACTTTGGGTCTGATACCAACTTGTAAGGGTCCCTTCCGGGACGCTTAAAACTAGCCAATCAACGCTCATAAATAATATAATTACTTTAACTTGTAATAAACATTGCAACGGAAACATTAAAGACGACATTTTCATTAAAAATGCTTTTGTAAAATAATACAGTGTTATCAAATTACCAAATACATGTTACATTTCAACACAAAAGCATTATAAATATGGATTCCATCCAAAAAAGCTGAGTAGCCACCCCATGCCATCCTTAGCAACGTTTACCCTGCCAACTGGAAAATGTATAAAAAGTCAGCGTCGTTGAGTGAGTACTAGGTCTACAATAAAACATACATTACTTTAATTAAAACCGTTCTTCACTTTCTTTCAAATCATACTCTACAGTTGTATATGATCACACATCGTACGTACACATAATTATAACGTTATTATCTTCGTTTATTGTTCATCACATACGTTCTTTCACCCTTCCCTTCTTTATCACATTCATTATCACTATCTGGATTAGTGTCATCAGCTATGACCCAAACAAATGGGAACTAGGCCGAAGTTCATAATTGACTTCCACATTGCACATAGCATGGCACCAACATCGGGGTAAGCGACAAAGATCCCAACTGTATACTACACCCACAACATTATGCATAACTCGGGTATTGGACCGAAGATCATAAATGACTTTCACACTGAACATAGCCTGGAACTAGCACCGAGGTGCGTAATCACTATAAGCCACTATGTAATACACCCCTAAGATTATGCATAACTTGGGTAGTGGGCCGAAGATCATAAATGACTTCCACACTGCACTTAGTCTAGCACCAACCCCGAGGTGAGTAATCGCTATAAACCATTGTATACTACACCCCAACATTATGCATAACTCTGGTACTTGGCCGAAAATCATAAATGACTTCCACACTGCACATAGCATGGCACCAATACCAAGGTGAGTAATCAATATAAACCATTCTATACTACACCCCAACATTATGCATAACTCAGCAACTGGGCCGAAGATCATAAATGACTTCCACACTGCACATAGCCTAGCACCAACACCGAGGTGAGTAATCACTATAAACCATGTACCACACTGTTGATCAGTCACAAAGACTGGAACCCCTGCGTGTATCCTTAAGGGTTTGCTATACCATACGCAGTTGAGCTTACGACATCTTAGAGTCATGCACCTCTATACATATTGCTTGCAAGCCTCACTCTCTATACCTTCTTTTTCATTAATGCATGCATTCATTCATAACGTCCTCTTTTCATTGTCTTGCACTTTATGTTACATAATAATTTATCATTTCTTTTATTAACGTTCAACGCAAGGCCACAGGAAGACAAACATACATAAACAGGAATATCAGCAAGATCATGCAAATCTTCATACATATTAGCATGCATACATAACATTCATCACACATACCATCATGCATAACATCATCAATCGCACATCATCAATCACAGATCATCAAACAGGGCATCACACATACATACATCATCAAATCATATCATAAATCATCATACAATGCCCAACACATCATCTATGACCTCAAAAAGTCAACTTACATAGCCCCTGGGAACATCAGCAAGTGTTCATCCGCATTTCCCCTTTTGTTCATCCGTATTTCTTTTTGTTCATCCGCATTGACTTTACTCATCCGCATTTGTTCAGTCGCATGAACTTACTCTTCCGCATTTGTTCATCCGCATTGGTTCATCCGCATTTTCTCAGTCGCATGAAATTACTCATCCGCATTTGTTCATCCGCATTAACTTTGTTCATTCGCATTTCCTCAGTCATAGGAACTTACTCATCCGCATTTGTTCATTCTCATTAACTTTGTTCATCCGTATTTCCTTAGTCGCATGAACTAACTCATCCGCATTTATTCATTCGCACGACTTACTCCTCCGCATTTGTTTTCTCATCCGTATTGACTTTCTCATCCGCATTGACTTTCTCATCCACATTTCCTCATCCGAATTGTTCACACTTAAGCAGTTTTTTTCTAAACTTAGGCGTATGAACTACTGTTTGGGCGTATGAGTAGCCTAGGGCACACTTAACATCAGATTTAGTACCCAAAACCTCATTTATCATGTTTTAAGCTTAAATCATGCATTCTATGCCTTAGAAACACAACCATAACATCCTCAAGGATGAACATAGCCCACAATCACACCATACCCGTAACATACACACATTCAAACATACAGGTATAAAACCCAGATTTATAAAAGCATACATTCATGCATTTCCAGCCCCAAAATCAGTTAAAACAAGTAAAAAGAGGGGTTCTAGAAATCACCTTTGTAGCTCTTGAGTATGGCTTCTTCCAAAATCATTTGCAATTGAGTTCAACGACCTTGAATGCCACTAAAATCACACCATTGAACACATACAACACACATAAGCATACAACCGAGGCAAGGCCAGTTAAGAACACTTAAAACCATGAATTTCTTACCTTGAATTTTAATTTTTCAGCTTGTTCTTCTTCAATCCCAAGAGCTTTCTACTCTTTTCCTTCTCTCTCTCTAAAATTCAAAGATCTGGGTATTATGAGAAGGGAGTGGGCGGCCATTCCCACTTTACACCCACTTTCAAACCTGTTAAGTGCTCTAAGAAAGATTAACATGTTGTCTTTATTTGTCTTTTAATATTTTGTAATAGTATAGGGACTATTTGTGTAATTAGTTAGTTCCTTTACTTTTTGTTTTCAGTATAAATAGCTTAGACTTGCAGGTAGATATAGAGAGATTCGAACCTGCTTTCATACTTGTAATTGTCTTAGCTTGATATTAATGAAAACTTGAATTTTGTTGATATCTAGTTTTGATTTGATTACTTTGTGTGATTTTCATTGAATTGTGTTCACAAATTATCATAGTTTGATTCATTTGATCCTATCAAATGGTATCAGAGTTGTTGGTAAGCTGTTAGTGATTGATTTTTGAAGTCTATCGAACTTGAAAACCACAAAAATCTCACTGAATCTGTGATTGAGATCCAATTCAATTGAAAATTTGTGAATTTCAGTTGTATTTCATCATCAGAAACATGATTTGAAGCACAATTAGCAGTTCAATTCATCAAATTCAAGTCAATTTGTTGTTCGAAAAAGGTTTGAAGCTTTCGAACTGAAAATCTCAAAATTGAGTGATTTGTTGTTGAAATTGAATGAAATTGATATTAGAAGAACGTTTATCGGCATAAAACTCACTTAATTGGAAAGTTTCAATCGAATGTTGTGTAGGGTTCTATATGCCCAAGACACATAGAATATTGATGTGGTTACTACGTAATGATCCAAGTCGGGTTATACCCAATAACAAGCTTAGCAAACACCCATTAATATTTAATTGATGATATGATCATGCAATTAAATATTTACACCAATTTAGAAAATGGGTTTTTCTAAATAAGTTGCATATGAGAATGAACACCTTATTAGTATAATATTTTGTTCAATAAAATTATTTGGTGTCTTATCTAAATTAGTTGGATAACACCAAATAATAATGAGAGTATACTACTTATACAATTAAATGGTTAATTGCATAAACTAGTTACAAGACTAAATATATATGTGTGTGTTAAATTTTATAAGAGGGAAGCCTCCCTTTTAAAATTTTCGGCCCCCCCTTTATTTTCATTGGATCCTTGGCCTTGATAGTAACACACATCAATACTTGTCTTGGAAAGACCTTTTCTCTCATATCTCAATACATGCAAGAAAACCAAAAGGGGCTCTCTCTCTCTCTAAAAGCTACGGCCAGGAGCAGCAGCATAGGGAGTTTTGAGAGCGATTTTGGTTGGTTTTGGTGTTGATTCTTCCTAACAAGAAGTTGCTTTGCAAGGAGGCTTGGGGTATACAAGCTTGAGGGCTCCTTCCTTGGAGTTCTGGCCGAGATTTTGAGCATTCATCATACATTTAAATTGTGGTTAGGTGACCTTTATCCCACGATTTAAATTAATAAGGTGGTCAACGATTGACGGTTGCAACCATTTGCAACTTCTAGAGGTATGGGATCGAATTTAAACATCATATGTAAAGTCGGCATGTTAATCCCATCAACACCATTTGGAAACCATATTGTAGGTGATCCATTTAACATGGTTTGCAAATCAAGTTACCCTACTTGCACACACATGTGAGTTAACCAACATAAGTGGTTAGGTGACCTTTATCCCACAAATGTGGTATCCCCACCTTAAGTCACAAGTTCCCTCTAATGGTTAGGTGACCTTTATCCCATTAAGAGTTTCCAAATGACTCAAGTGTTGTGCAAAAGGACGGTGTTAAACTTGTTGGAAATATTGTTTGAAAAAATTTAGAGATTTCATAATTCTAGTTTAGAAACTCTATGTACTTGTACTTGCATGCTTTCAAATACAAGATACCCTATGGTCCTTTGATTAAAACCCATTTTAATCTTTAAATCATTAAATCGTTTTAATAACCTTTTATTACCTTTTAATGATTAAGAACCAATTAATAAGATGTGTAAGTTCATAGAAAGGTTAGTTAAAGCAAATATCACATACATGCTATCAACCACAATAATATAAACAAAACAACAAAGCATATGTGCATAACCATAGCATCTAAAGTGGTCCACACTTGTTTTCCATCACAAGTGTGGTCCATAGGCATTCCTAAGGGTCACAACAAAACACATAGAAAGCTTCCAAAAGCCTCCCACTTGAAACCGCATCCAAAATGCTCCATGTTTCTCCTTTGTGCTTCCAATCCTACGTCTTCACATTACAAGATATAAAGTCCTAATACAAGATATCTAGTAAAATGAAAATGCACCTAATCTATTTATTACAACCCAATAATAAATAAATTACTTTTTAAACAAAGCACAAATGAATAAATATACAACCCCATTGAATAAACAAATACAACCATTGCAATCATCCAAACAACATAAGGCCAAAGGCTAGGTTATGCACCAATATAAACATTCATCATATCATCCAAAATATGATAATGAATCCCCTCAAAACCCACAAAATTTCAGCCAACATAAACTGAAATTTCGGGTTTCAAACATGTCCAAACACACAACATATCAACATACATATCTTTCAAGGTTAATCACAAGCATGTGTAATATAACCTTGAAAGTTGGGGATTCAACAAAATAGAATATAGCAGCCCTTAAAAGGGTTATAAAGTCCCATAAAAAACAATTATAAGGACAAAACAAGCAAGCTATCCACATAACCGCTCTTGATGCCATTGAAGGTTTGTTGAAAGATAAAACCGATTTTTAACCTCTTAACTTTCAGAAAATGCAGCGGTTATAGATATATATATATTTAAAACATGATTATAATCTGAAATTTCATGTTTTATGGTGACATATATATGAAAGAAACAAACCCAAACAATAGGATCATATATGTGAATAAGCAAGCGATGAACAATATGTAAGTGTACTAAATCACAGCTACATAAAGCTGTGATTAACTACCTTTATCCAGCTAAAAATCGACCAAGGAAGAGTGATAAAGCTAAAGATTCGGCCAAGGCTCCAAGGAAGGACCCCTCAAGCTAGTATACGCCAGCTAAAGTGCAAACACTCTTCTTGTTAGGGAGATAAAAACCAAAAGTGACTCCAAATCCTCTCAAATCAGCTGAAAAACCGAGAACCCTTTCGGGAGAGAGAGGAGTTCGAAAATCTGTTTTGCATGTGTGTGTTAGATGATGTGGTTGAGTGTTGGACTAGCTCACAAGTTCTTTTGTTTTCAAGAAGGTAAAAACCCTCTCATTGGAGAGGGTGGGGCGGCCGAAAATCCCCTCTAGACAAAGTTTCCCGCTTAAAATTTAACTAAGCAATGTTATAGATTAGTCCCTTGTTAGTTTGTACAATTAACATTTAATTGTATAACTTATACACTCTTTTAATTACTTAATGTTATCTAACTAACTTAAATAACACTAAGTAATATTCTTGAACAAAATAGTTGTTCCATCTCACATGCAACTTATTTAGAAAACCCATTTTCTAAATTTGGTGTTATTATTTAATTACATGATCATATCATCAATTGAATATTTGTCGGTGATTGCAAAGCTTGTTATTGGGTATAACCCGACTTGGATGATGACATACTAACCGCATCAATGTTCTATGTGTCTTGGGCATATAGAATCCATCAAATTCATCAACATTTGAAGAATTCAGAAGATTTGAGTTTGTTACATTCATATGAAAATGATGAATGTGTCGCATGAGCTGAGATTGACTAAAAAATTTGTCTAAGTGTTAGGCGCATTAACACTGTGTAGACGTTTTTTGTTAGTTGCTTGAATTTGAAGAGAAGAATCTCGGACTTGTTGAGAAAAAGTACAATTGTTTAGGCGCTTGACAACTGTTTAGGCGCTTGACAACTATTAAGACGCTTGACACTGTTTAGGTGCATGACAACTATTCAGGCGTTTGACAACTATTTAAGCGCTTGAAACCTTTTCAGACGCATAAATCCTTAGACGTTTTGGAAAATTTTCTAAGGCATTCCCTTAGACGTTTCTCAACTCAGGCGCATCAACTATTTGGGAGTATAACCGCTATTTAGACGTATCATCTTGATACTTAGAAATTTTTCAAAAACTTTTGCATTTATTTTCTTAAATTCAAAATCTAAAACAACAAAAATATAAGAATGGTGAAATCAGAAGATTCTAAAAACAGAGTCCAAAATTTCCTAAAATCTCATCAGAAGTGAGAGAAAAACTTTGTACCAAATCATGCTATGAACATGTTGAACACTAGAGAAACTATTCATTCAAAATCTATGAAAAGCTAAAACAAGAAGAATCTATGCATAACCAACTTAAATCTGATCATAAAATTGCAGATCAAAAGATTATCTCTCTCCAAACTTCATGGAACAAAACAATAAAAGATTTAGAAATGGTTTCTAAACAATTAGAAGAGTGACCAAGATTTTGAACAAGAGAAAAGAGCACATGCTGCTACTCAAATGGATCTGACAAAAGTAAAAAGTTCAAAAATGATAGTAGAAAAACTTATCAGTGAACAGAAAGATAACAAAAACAGGGTTAGGTTTCACTCATGAACCTATGCCTGAATCTATTACAAACACACAACCAGAGAACTTCAATACTCATGATCATTCTCCTGAAAATAAACTAAACTTAAAGCCTTCCTGATCAAAAACAAGAATGCAGAAGAAGAAAAAGAAAATGTTCAAGTGTTTGTGGAAAAAGATCAAGAAAAAATCAAAAATGGTCATCCAATCAAGATAAAATAATATGAACCAAAACAACCAAAACAAAATATTTCTCATCAAATTCATGATGTAATAGAAGAAGTGAAAGTTCAAAACAAGGATAAACAACAGATAGGAATATGAGAAGATTCAAACACCATCAATCTGAAACAAAGTCAATTAGAAAGGAATCTTCTTCTCATGATGTTCAATCTGAAAATAAACCAAGTTCTTCTAAATCAAAGAATCAAAGAAAAAGAAAGAAATCAGCAAAAGCAAGATTTGAACAAAACAAAAGTTCAGAAAATTTGATTAAAGCAACAAATCAAACATCAAAACTTAAACCGATAAAATTTGTGTGAGCAGGTATCTTAAATAGGAATTCTCTTCCTAATAATAAAGCAAATATTATGAACAAATCAAACTCTGATCTGAAATATAGTTCAGATTCAAAGACTTCCATTGTAGCAAAAAGATTTGTTCCTAATACATTCATGAAGGAAATTCATGTTAAACAAATAAATAATAATCTGACAAAAAATCAAACTGTGAAAAATGGAAGACAACAGTTTAACTATTTGACACCAAAATCAAACATTGTGTCAATGTCAAAAGTGAACAAAAAGCTGTTTTTAACTCCACAAAAGTACTGTGAAATTTGTGATATGAAAAATCACAATGCTGCTGAGTGCTACTTCAACAAGTACTGTCGTATATGTGACATGAGAAATCATTCGACAGCAGATTGTTATTTTAACAAATATTGTACTTATTGTGATGAAAAGACTCACAATACTGCAAATTGTTACTTTAGAAATAGATCCATCACTAGAAACTTTGCAAAATTAAACATGAGCAAAGGATTTGTTAATCCACAATATTTGAGAAATCAAAATAATGGATTTCAAAAAGTCGTCAATCAATCTACTTTAGGTTTGAGATCTTTTCCGAAGAAAAATTATATGAGATCAATTAAATGATATGAACGTTCTCAAATATAATTCAAACAATTTTCAAAATAAAATTGGTAAATTCATAAAAAATAAACCTGATTTGAATAATCTTCATTATAAAAAATTTACAATTGTTGATAAATTTGTAAAGCCCAAGACCATCTCGACTTGTGTAGATATCTCAACTTAACTTTCTTGTAGTGCAGGTACGCCCAAAAAGACCAATCAATACATGGTATGTGGATAGTGGGTGTAGTCGGTACATGACAGACAATACTGCCTTGTTACAAGACTTTAAGTTAAAAGATGGAACTCACGTCGCCTTTCGTGGTGATGCTGGAGGAAAAATAACCGGAGAAGGAACAATATCAAATGGGATAATAAGCTTTGATAAAGTCAACTTCTGTTCACAGTGAACTTAATCTTTTAAACGTATCTCAAATATGTGACAAATCATATATTCTGTTCTATTTGATGATTCATTCTGTTATGTTTTGAAGCCAGGTTTCAAAATAAGCAAAATTAGGTGATTGTTACAGCTGAGAGAGACAGAGATGTATACAAATTGGATATGTCTCAAGTTGATCCTTCAACTGAAACAACATGCCTAATTGCTAAGGCATCAAATGATGAAAGCCAGCTTTGGCATAGACGTCTCGGTCATTCAAATTTCAAGAATATGAACAAGCTTGTAGCAGGGAATAATGTCATTGGACTTCCATCTAAGTTTGCAACAATGATCACTACTCAGCATGTTTGAAGGGAAAGCAACATAGAGCATCTTATAAGTCCAAGCCTATAAAATCAACATCCAAACCTCTTCAGATGTTACATATGGACCTTTTTGGACCAACAAAAATCAAGAGTATTCGACGAAATTCATATTGCTTAGTTATCATTGATGACTATACAAGATTTTCATGGGTTTTCTTTTTGTATGCTAAATCTGAAATGGCTAAATTACTAAAAGAATTTATCATTAAAGTTGAAAATCAATTAGAAAATAAAGTGAAAATAATAAGAAGTGATAATGGAACGGAATTCAAAAATTCTAACATTGAAATGTTTTGTGCTCAGAAAGGGATAGCTTATCAGTTTAGTCCTCCTAGAACTCCTCAACAAAATGGAGTTGCTGAAAGGAAAAATAGAACACTGATTGAAGCTGCTCGTTCTATGTTAGCTGATGCAAAAATTCCTATAACTTTTTAGGATGAAGCAATATCAACTGCGTGTTTCGTTCAAATCGAATTTTAATCGTGAAAGATAAATTGAAAACTCCATATGAGTTAATGTTTGATAGGAAACCGAACATAAACTTTTTAAAATCATTTGGTTGTCCTGTTATGATTCTTAATTCAAGTGATCAATTAGGAAAATT
This sequence comes from Flaveria trinervia, assembly GCA_025506515.1. NCBI lineage: Eukaryota > Viridiplantae > Streptophyta > Magnoliopsida > Asterales > Asteraceae > Flaveria > Flaveria trinervia. Next base: position 68,575,485 of record CM046453.1, read on the forward strand.
TGAAGGAAAATTTGAAGCAAAATCTGATAATGGATTTTTCATTGGATATTCATCTGTTTCAAAACCTATCGAGTTTACAACTCTAGGACAAATGTAATCCTTGAAACATTCAACGTTAAATTTCTGGAAAATTCTTTTCCATCAGTTTCAAATGGTCCTACATGGTTATTTGACTTAGATTCATTATCAAACTCTTTTCAATCTAACTTGTTTGATCAACAAATTGCCTTGATTCTAGAGGTAAGAAGAACTCAAGAGGAGATCTTGGATCTTTCAATGAGGATTCAAATTCTGATTACCCAGATGATTCAAGCTCAAACTACCCATTTTATCATTTGTCAAGGATTCAACAATACAAAACCATGAAAATACAGTTTCAGATCATTCAGAGTCAATTGATCAGGAAGAATCACAAAATATTTTCTAAAGATGGTAATAATTTCATGCTACCTGAGTGTGGAACATCATCCATCTCTAGTGATGTAGTTGACCGGTAACTTTCATTACTTTATTAACTCACCAACTCAAGTTCCAAATTTATAATCCCATTCTTCTAACTTGATACGTAAGTCTCCAACTTAAACCAAACAAATATGGATGTTAATATTCAATGTGATGAGATTCCAACATCTCGTATTCACAAGAATCATCCAAATGTTACCGAAGCATTAAAGAACAATGGTTGGATAGAAGCTATGCAAGAAGTACTTCAATTTCACAAACAAGAAGTGTGGAATTTAGTGGATTTACCTGAAGGAGAAAATGCTATAGGCACGAAATGGTTGTTTAGAAATAAGACTGATGATCGTGGTATAGTAATAAGAACAAAGCAAGACTTGTTGCACAAGGATACACACAGGAAGAAGGATAGATTATGATGAGGTGTTTGCACCAGTTGCAAGACTTGAATCCATTTGAGTTTCCCTGGTTTATGCTTCATTCATGAATTTAAGGTGTATCAAATGGATGTAAAGGGTGCATTTTTATATGGTTCTATCACTGACGATGTGTTTTGTGAACAACCTCCAGGCTTTGAGGATGCAGAATTTCCACATCGAGTGTATAAGCTGAGTAAAGCTTTGTATGGACTTCATCAAGCCCTAGAATTTGGTATGAGACATTATCACAACACTTAGTCCAACATGGATACACAAGCGGGAAAATTGATCCAACTTTATTCATAAAGAAGGATAATATGATCTCTTATGTTGTACAAGTGTATGTTGATGATACATATTTGGTTCTACAAGCTCAAAGTTATGCAATGAATTTGAAGAAATCATGAATCTCGATTCAAATGAGTTCTATGGGAGAGATTAATTTCTTTCTTGGACTTCAAGTCAAGCAAACTGACGATGGAATCTTCATCAATCAAGAGAGTTTGTTGACAAGCTCTTGAAGAAATTTAAGTTGAAAGACTATCAGTCCATACGAACTCCAGCAGATGTTAACACCAAGATTGAACCTGATCCAAAAGGAAAATCTATTGATCAAACGTTGATTGGTTCATTGACGTATCTTACTGCATCTTAACCGGACATTATGTATGTTGTTTGTATATGTGTCAGGTATCAATCAGACTTGAAAGAATCTCACTTAATTACTGTCAAAAGAATATTCAGGTATCTTAAAGGTAAACCAGCCTTAGGGCTTTGGTATCCTTACAAGGTTAACTTTGAAGTACATGGATATACAGATAGTGATTATGTTGGTTGTTGTCAAGATAGAAAATTACTTCGGGTGGATGTGAATTTCTCGGTCCCAGATTAGTCTCATGGCAATGTAAGAAACGAACAAATGTCTTTGTTTCAACTGCAGAAGCTGAGTACATTGCTGCATGAGCAGGATGTTCTCAAATCCTTTGGTTGCAAAATCAATTACTAGACTATGGGTTCAATTTTCTTAAAACACCATTTTACATTGATAACACAGCTGCTATGTTCATACAGCTAATCCTGTTCAACACTCAAAAACAAAACATATCCAAATTCAATATCATTTTCTCAGAGATAACTCTGAAAAAAGGGATTGATCATTTTGATTTAAATTGCAAGAGAAAAACAATTGGAAGATCTATTTACTAAAGCCTTCCTACGAGGACGGTTTGAGTATTTAGTAGAATCAATTGGTCTTGTAAATCATATGTGATCTCCCTAAATCAAAAGATCATAATAAGTGATACTCTCATTGTTAATTGCCTGTTTATATTTTGTGTGTGTGTGATTCTTGTTTTCCATAGAAAAATCAAATACAAAAATATATTTCAAAACTACAAAAATAAAGTCTTTTAAAAAGGATTATGTTTTGCAACATATGAGAAGTGATAGTACATTAGTGAGATCAGTTGCATACTTCACTCATTAATAAAGTCTAGACATGATCACATATGCTGTGTAGACAATATCTGACTATTATGCTGAAAAAGTAAATGCTTGTGATCAAACTAAACATACATGCTTGTGTGTATTCATCTAAGTACTTTTGAGTTCTTTTAGCTTATCAGATTGAATGTTTGTTAAGTTACACCTCTCACACCTGTTGATTCTATGTGAAATCATGAGATCTGTTACAAGCATCATTTCACTTCTCTGTTATGAGTGATCATAGACCTGAAGTACTGAGATATCCTTTGTTGTAAGTGATTACAGACCTGGATTCTCTTTTTGATGAAATAGATGCCAATGTGAACAAACTATTCAAATGAATAGTCAGAGCTGATCAACTGGTTATCCATGATCATCCTCTATTATTTTAAGTAACATGAACTCTGGTGATATACATGTTTCATGTAATAAGTTGAGTATGTGTTCTTTCTTGCATATCACGATCATGGTTGAGCTCTCTTAGTCTCTGTATGTTTTACATCATGTTATACCTAAATCTACCCTAATTAATCCAAGAATTGAAAAAGTAAGTGAGTTGATACATTTTTCAAAACACTCTGTCTGTCCTTAGATCTTGTGTCTCGTTTGCTATGATATCACTGACGTGGAACACTTGATCAGGATTTATTCATTGTCTATGATTATCCACATTTATTTTATTTTAATATGTTGATCCTCATTAGTATGATCTCACTACAGACATTAATTCTTTGTTTATCTTAGATTTTGATTCTATTTTCATTTTGCTTTTATGCATGTTTTTGTGTGTGAAGGCAATGTCATAATGTGATGTGTGATCTTATTCTCTTTCCTAAGAACTTATAAGTTTTTTTCAAACTTAAAAGTTTAGGGGGTAATAAATGAAAGAGTTGTTCTCAGAAAATAATCGTAATCAAAATCAAAATTTAAAATGTTGAATTGAAAGGATGATGCTATATGTTCAAAGTATTTGTGTAAATTGAAAATGTATTTTTTGAAAAATATAATATGGTCCTACATAAATTTGCAAATAATAATGCTTCATAAGTTGAAAATCAAATGATATTTGACTTTATGTTGAGAGTAAAATGAAGGGACAAAATAAATTTAAAAAAAATTAAAAAATAAATAGAAAATAAAATTTTGTGAATTGAAAGTGCAAAATGCAAAAAGTTCAAAATTTGGGGAACTAAAAGGTAAAAAGTTCAAGTGTGCAGGTGAAGAAATTGGAAATCACAAGTGTTTAAATTGTGAAAGTCATCTCATGCACCTAAGCACTGCACATGCGCCTCAATAGGAGCATGATGAAATTTTCAGGAATTTTTCAAGTGTTCGGACGTTTGATTCATTCCCATGCGTCTAAACAGTTGTAATACATCTATGAAAATTACAAATGTTGGGCGTTTGTGATAATCCCATGCGTCTAAATAGTGAATGAGTTTGATTGTCTAAGGGTTAGACGTTTGACATGTCTCATGCATCTACATAGTAAGTTTCAAAATTTCAAGTGTTAGACGTTTCAAAAAGTCCATGCGACTAATCAATGCAAAAGCGCCTAAACAGTGCTTATGCGTCTAAATAGTTCCCATGCGTCTGAGTCAATACGCACAAATAGTGCTCATGCGTCTAACAAAATAAGTGAATTTTATGGTTTCATACGCCTAAACAGGGATCATACACCCAAACAGGGCTCATACGCCTAAAATTTCACATATAAATTGAACACTTATGCGTATTTCTCATTTACACTTAAAATATCTCAGAAAAAAACCCCTGAACTTGCGACTGTCGATTATCATCATATCCTCATTTCATCTGAAATCGTATCAAATCATGTTGATTATAGATAGTATTTGAATATATAAATGTAAGTTTGTGATTCAAATTTATAATTTTTGGTTAAATCAGTGCATTGATATACGCGTTTGAATGCCATTTGGGCGTTCAAACCCTATATAATTCAAGTTTAAACTGATCAAATGTGTATCATATCAAAAATTGACACTAGATTATTGATAAGAACCTGTTTGCGAGTTTATTGATGTATTGTTTTTGATCTAAAAGTGAAAATGATTTGATGATGTTTAACTCAGTTGGTTTTTCCATAGCCGAAGAAGAAGAAGATGAACAGTCTGTCCTGATTTTGAATAAAAATATAAATAAAAAAAAAAAAAATTGATTTTTTAAGAAGTAAATCAAAATTGAAATGTTAGATGATGATTCAAAATGAATAAAGATTAATGTTTTATAACTTGAAATATCAATTCAAAAGTAAAAATAAAAAGGTCAAATTCAAAAGTCAAAATGAAAAGTCATATTTAGAAATAAATTTTATTAATGAATATTCAATGTTCTCATAATACTTTCTTTGGTGTTGTAGATAGCAGAATTAAAGTTGTGCCAAAGCATAATGTGGCTGCCTTCTTAAATGATGAAAACAGAGAAGCCATTGGATATGAAGAAATTATTAGATTTATGCTCAGAACAAAGTATGTATATGCTATGTGTACAAGACCAATGATCAATTGAAGAATGATTAAGAGATTCTGGAGAACTGCATAGATTGAAAAAGATGATGAAGGAAACAAAGTTCTAAGAGCTTTTATTACAACGGAAAGAATGCTTGAAGTATCTAAAGAAGCAATCAGAATAGCTTTAAGACTTGGTGTTAATGAACATGAAGACTTATCATAATATTCCTTCAATGAATGTAGAGAGGTTTTTCTACAAATGGGTCATCCAGATCATTTTCCCAAAAAGCAAATTTTTAAAGCTTGAGTGTATAAGCATTAGAAGCTTTTATGATATATTTTTCAACATTTCATGTCTAAACGAAGTGCTGGTTAGGATTCATTCCCTGTAGACATTACATATCCTATTATTGCATTATCTGCAAACAGAAGATTCAATATGTGTAACTGGATAATGAATGATTTCATTTTTAATCTTGAAAGAGGAGTGAGGCATAAATAATTGATGTACCCAAGATTCATCCAACTTCTCATTAATGAAGCAAATCCAGATTTGTATGCTGAAGATGTGTAAGGCCCCATTCCCGGGCACCTCACAGCTGGTGGTTCATCGCACTTAAAATATTAGAAAACATATATTAATTTTGCAGCAGAATTTAAAACTTTCATTTATAACTAAAACATGTCATTTACAACATTAATTTTCATCTCAAAATACATGACATGTCAAAATACAGATGTCGGCCTCATAATGCTCCCAGTAGCTTATGCATCCATGCCTGCAAGCAAGGGTTGAGCGCTTCGAAACGGTTCAAGCACTCCATGCATGTCGTATGGACGACAACCAATCTGTTTCATCTTATGTACTTAAGATGAAAAGTCATATTGACTGCCTCGAGAGGCTTAATTGTCCCATCTCGAAGGAATTGGCCATGGATTTGATCCTCAATGGCCTTACCAAGAAGTTCGAGACATTTGTGTTGAATTACAACATGAATGCTTGGGACAAAAGCATTGGAGAGCTTCACTCAATGCTAAAAACGGCCGAGGCGGCCATGGGTAAAAGGGTTTTACCCGTTCTCACCATCAATGAAGGAGGGAACAAGAAAAGGCCTCATCCCGCACCCAAGGCAAAGGTTGCCAAGGGTAAGGGACCCGTTTGGGGAAAGAGAAAGGGGTGGCAAGGGTGCCACCCAAACCACAAGAGAAGAAGCAAAAGATTGCTACCAATGACCCATGCTTCAAGTGTGGGGAGATTGGACATTGGGCAAGAAATTGTCCTGTTCATCTCCAGGAGTTGAAAGCCAAGAGGATGCCGGGCAGACCTCAAGTACAATATACATGATTCATATTGATCTTATTGTTACATCTTCAAACACATGGGTATTAGATACCGGATGTGGGACTCATATTTGCAATTTGTTGCAGGGCTTCAAAAGAAGTAGGGACTTCAATCAAGGGGATGTTAGCCTCTTCATGGGCAATGGAACCAAAGTCCAAGTTGAAGCTTGTGGGGATACATCTTGAAACTTCCAAATGGCTTGGATGTTATTTTGAAGAATGTTTTGTATGCTCCTAGTTTGACTAGGAACATTATTTCTGTATCCCAATTAAGACTTTATGATTATGTATTATCTTTTATTGAAAATGATATTCATGTTTCTTTAAATGATATGTTCTATTTTAAAGCTATACCCATTAATGGTATTTATGAATTGGTTCATGAAAATACTTTAAATAGTTCATTGTACCATACTAACACCAAGAAACTCAAGTTGGACATGAGTGATACCTATCTTTGGCAATGTCGTCTTGGTGATATAAACAAGAAACGTATACAAACGCTTCAAAATAATGGTCTTTTAAAAACAAATGAATGTGATTCATTGATGTTGTGAATCTTGTTTACAAGGTAAAATGACTAAGGCACCCTTTAGTGGAACTAACAAAAGGGCAAAAGATTTATTAGGAATCGCACATTCGGATGTATGTGGTCCTTTTAAGCCAATGACTAGGAATGGTGAAAGATACTTCATTACGTTTACCGACGATTATAGTCGCTTGGGTATGTGTACTTATTAAACCAAGATGAAGCTTTTGAAATGTTCAAAATCTTCAAGAATGAAGTGGAAAATCAACTCAACAAGTCGATTAAGTTCTCCGTACCCATAGGGGAGGTGAATACCTAAGTGATGCTTTCCAAGATCATCTTAGGAGTTGGGGATTGTCTCACAACTCATTCCACCTGGAACACACCACACACAATGGTGTGTCTGAGAGGAGGAATCGAACCTTATTGGATATGGTCCAATCCATGATGGCTAGAAGCACATTACCTCTATCTTTTGGGGTTTCGCTTTGCTCTTCGCGGCCCGTATTCTAAATATGGCCCCAACCAAAAAGGTGGAAAGGACACCTTTTGAGATATGGCATGGAAGAGTTCCATCCCTATCATACTTAGGGTCTGGGGTTGTGAGGCTTTGTCAAGACTCCCACCCCAAACAAATTATATGCCGATCCACCAAGTGTATCTTTGTTGGATACCCTAGAGATTCTATGGGATATTATTTCTATGATCCATGGAACAAAAGGTGTTTGTTGCAGAAAGGTGAGTTCTTAGAAGCAAAGTTCCTCATGGAAGGAACTAGCAGTAGACCAGTGGATCTTGAGGAGGATCAAGAACCACAACCTGATGCACGTTTGGTTGAAACTAGCACTCAACATGAGGATGTTGAGATGATCAAGGTTGACCATAACACACAAAACGTTCGTAAAGTGGTAGAACTAATCCACCTAAAGATACGATTTTTCATGGATGGATGCTATGTAGTAGATTTAGATGACCCCACATACCATGATGCAGTGTCCAATTTGGATTGTGACAAATGGCTTGAGGCCATGATGTTGAGATGCAATACATGTATGACAATCAAGTTTGGGAACTTGTTGTACCACCTCTTAATGCAAGGTATTGGAAGTAAGTGGGTTTTCAAGAAGAAAACCGATATGCATGGAAACTTGGATACTTATAAAGCTAGACTTGTAGCAAAAGGTTTCACTCAAACTCAAGGGGTTGATTATGATTAAACTTCTCAGCTGTGTGATGCTAAATCTAAAGGATATTGTTTGCCATAGCTGCTCATTATGATTATGAGATTTGGCAAGTGGATGTCAAAACCGCTTTCCAAAATGGATATCTTGAGGAAGATGTCTATATGGTCAGCCTGAAGGTTTTGTCGACCCAAAAATCCTAATAAAGTATGCAACTAAAGAAATCAATCTATGTTGAAGCAAGCGTCGAGAAGCTGGAATCATCGTTTTGATGAGGAGGTAAAGAAATTTGGCTTCATCAAAAATGCTGATGAGGCTTTGTGTATAAGAAGGATAGTGGGAGCACAATAACTTTCCTAGTATGTATTTTAATGACATACTATATTTGGAAATGACATTCCAACCTGGAAGGTGTAAAAACCTGGCTTGGAAGTTGTTTTTCCATCAGGAATCTGTGAAGCTCCAATATTCTGGGAATAAAGATCTATAGGGATAGATCAGGCGGTTGATTGTTAAAATCAAAGTGCATATATTGTAAAATCTTGAAAAGGTTCAAGATGGAGAACTCTAAGAAAGTATTATGCCTTTTCTAAAGGACGATATGAGTACGACTCATGTCCTAGCTCAAAGGATGAGCAGATAAAATGAAGGCAGTCCCAACCATCTGCTACTGTATCATCATGTATCGATGATAAGCACTCGACCGGACTGTCAGGCGCCTTAAGCTGACAAGCCGTTACCTAGCAAAATCCTGGAAACAGTCATTGATGGGCTGTTAAGACAACTTGCAGGATCGTTCAAGGGCTTGAACACAATTACAACACAACAACACAATGGGAGATTAACTAAATCTTAATCAAACAGTGAACTAGGTAACCAAAGGTGATGCAGAGAACACAAGTAAAGCAAGAGACAGAACAAGAGAGTATAGTTTTCAAGGGAGCAGTATATTGCTTTCTCAAGTTCTTTTACAAGTGTTACAAAGCATATGAAAGATACAAGAACTTGGAATACTTATACTACAACCTACAGCCGGCTATACTATGAAAGCCAGCTGGATACAATTGACTAGACACTAACAAAATCAATTGTAGGATCAAAAGGCATATCTGCCTTTTGACCTTGTGACTATGACATGCCATAGCTCACATCCTTATACATTACAAAAAGGATAAAGTACATAAAGTGGAAAGTTTCAGACTCAAGACCTCAATGTACAGTTACCAAAAGCATGGACCTTTTCACCAACTCTTGTAAGTTGGTGACTTATCAGAGACGCAGCGGAAAAGGTGCTTTATGGAACAGTACATCAGATAAAGCATGTGTACTAAAAGTCTTCGGAAGAAATCTGTCTTCATAGGTTGAAGCTTCGGAACTTTGTCTCTTCAAGCTTCGGAAGACTTCATGTTAGGCTTCGGAAGATATTGGTCTTGGCTTCGGAAGATATTACACTTAGAGTATTTTCTAATGCTTTGTGTAATTCTTCCGAAGCATTCTTCACTTCAGTACTTAGTGCATGTTGCTGAAACACTTAGGCAGTTTTGGGTTGCATCAGACTTCAGGAATCCTTACAAACTCCCCCTAGGCTGATGCTACCAAAACACTTAGAAGATCTTTAAATGTTTGTAGTCTTCAGAATAATCAAGACCATCCCTTTCTTCATTTGATGGTCAGGATCATCAAGACTCTCATAGTATCTTCTCATTTCAAAGAGATCATGCAGAGGTAAGTTGATTATGTCTTGCCATGAGTAGACATTTTCAACACCTTGATCTCTGATAACATTCCATCTTTCTGGATTGGTAGAGTAAGTCCAGGATAAGATGGGTGTCTCGGTTGCTAGAGGAGCCACTTGCATAGGAGTTGATTGGGCTGCCTCATCATGCACTTCCTCAGGTTGATCTGATTCAGCCTGGGGTGTAGAGGTAGATGACTTTGGCTTCTTCTTTTTAGTCTTTGGTTTAGAGGCCATTTTCTTCTTCCTCTTTAATGTCTTTAACTGAGAAGACTGGTCTGCAGCACCATGTTGATCATCAGTGTCTTTCTCAGTTGGGTGTTCCTCCCTCACAGGTTCAGAAGGAGAGGGAGTTTGACCCTGTCTTGGATCAGAAGATGAAGTTTGCTGAGGCTCAGCTGGAGGTTCTGGTTCAGGTGTCTCTGGTTGTTCAAACTTGACCTCCACTTCAGGTGGGACTTGACTTGGAAGAGAGTGCAAGTCAATGAGTTCACCACTTTTAATCTTCTGCTTGATTACCCTTATATGCTCATCCATTGTAGATAGAGACATGGGACCAAGTCTCCTTCCGGAGAATCCATATGACTTCAAGAAGCTCATCATTCTTTGTCTGTCAGCAGACTTCTTTGCATTCTTTTGAATGATGGTTCTTGACTTTGCAGCTTCTTCCCTTAGCTTCCTTTTGGTTGTTTTTCTTTCTTTGACTAACTCAAGCTCAAGTTGCTTTAAGTACTCGAACTCAATGAAGTCATAGGACAGGGGAAGAAGTGTATTTGCCTGATAGAAGCCTGTGGCACTCAGGTAGTTTATCATTTTGATTCTATCCTCTTCTTTATCTACCTGAGGTTCTTGTGGAGCCACATCTTCCTGTGCAGGACTTTCTTGAACTGGAGAGAGAGTGGGAGTATGCTTGTGAAGTCTTTTCTGTCTCCTCTCCTCTTTGAATTGGAGAAGTAACCTTGCATCCTCTTTCTCCTTAATCTCTCTTGACACTTCCATGTCAGCCAGTTCATTCAACTCTTCTAAGGGGAGGGAGATGATTTCATCAACATCATAGTTCCTGGTCTGTAAATAATTAATCCTGACTGCCCTTTGTTCATCATTTTGAGTATTTGGTCTGGGGGCAGCCCTGATTGCAGCTTGCATGAATTTTGATGACCCAGAAGAACTTTCTCCCCTTAGCCTCCTTTTCCTCTCTCTCTCTTCCTCCTCAATTTCCTCAGGAGTCATTATCCTTTTCCCTTTGTCACCAACAGACCTTTGTGACTCAGGGTGGATTGAGGCTTGGCCTTCATTGCTTGGTGTAGCTTCCATGCTCTGGCCAGAGAGAGGCTGAGAAACACCTTCACCAGCAGGTGTCTCAGATGGAGTTTGGACCTCTGCAGCAGTTGTTGATGGTGAGACAAGGGTCTCAGGTTCTGCCACTGGGCCTTCAGCCAAGGTTTCCCCTATGAAACTAATCTTAGGGTCCACCTCAACATCCAGTTGACCGATGACATTGCCTGATTGCCTAAGTCTCCTTCTTAGAGAGAACTCTGCAAGGATCCTGTCTTGGATTCTTTGAGCCAGCCTGTCAGCTTGTCTAGATTTGCTTGGATTGACAAGTGGCATGTTGACTAAATCCAGTCCTTCATAGAAGCTCAGGCTTTGGAACTGAAAGACTTCTTGTTGACCTTGAACTCTGTGAAGTATGAGGGCTCTTCTGTCATCATCATACCTCCATCTGATGATGTAGTTGCCAGTTCCATGTGGTGGAGATGAGACAGCCCTTGGTATACCTTCCTCAAAGAGACTCCTGATGAGAGAGTCTATAGAGTCCACATTAATGTGAACTTGAGGAAGTTGCTGAGAATGCACAACAGCAAGTGAGGATGGTGAGTCCTCTATGTCCATTCTCTTTGAAGAACTCCCAGGTTCTGTGGTTGTGATAACATTCTCCCCCTTTTTGGTAGCATCACCCACTTGCATAGGTGAGCTGGAGGATAAATCAATCACTTCCACAGGTTCTTGTGTTCCTGGTTGAGCTCTCCTTAAAGGTCTCCCAGCTAGTTTTTCCTGCAGATATGAAATCTGGAGTTGCTGATCATTGACCCTGTTTTGCAGGGTAGTCACCTGAGATTCCAAGTGACTAACCTTAGAGACTAGATAGGTGCATGTTTGTGACAATTTTTGTACCTTTAGTCTCAAATTCCCCTCATCTTCATCAGAAGAATCACTGGGGGATGAGAGGATTGGACCAAAGTCCCTTCTCTCACCACCAGCTTGAGTTTCTTGGCTGCTGGTTTTCCTCTGCTCACTGGCAACCTCAGTTAAGATGCCAATGGGCTGAGTTGCCATGGTTGAGGTCTTAATGATGTAATCACTTTCAAAAGTGAGAGCCTCTTCCATATGGACATCCTGAACAGGTTCAGATGTGTCCACCTCAGTAATAGGTGACTGATGAGGGATAGACTGAGGAGAGTCAGAGGTACTCATCTCTCTTTGAGTAGGGGAGGAGAAGAGAGACTCATGGTACTCACTGAATCCTAAGTCTTCATCAGTGTAAAAGGATAGGTTGGGAATTGGTTGGTTTAGATCCAAAGGCTGGGGATGGTAGCTATCCCCTGAAGGTTGTTCACTTGAGTGTTGAGACTCAGAGTGAAGGCTTACAGTTGTTGGGCTAATGAGCTCATCAGGTTGAGCTTGAGGAACCTCAGCCCTGATAGGTAAAGTAATGGGAGTGGTTTGCTCCTCAGGAGAAGTGGGAGCTCTGGAGTCCACTTCTTCCTGTAAGGTTGAGTATTTGGGGGCCTGCACAGACTCAATAGCCTGAGCAGGGGTTCGTTGGGATTTTCTTTTGTAGGTGATGAATATTGGAGGTTGTGAAGAGGGTAGGAGAGCAGTAGGTGTGGGTTCAACACTAGCTTGGACTGCTATGTTGTCACCTTGAGCAATGAGCTCTAACATTTTTGGGACTAGGGCTGTTTCTACCCCTGAGAAGCCTACAGTTGGCTTCTTCATAATTTTAAAGATGCCGGGCTTCATCTGTCCCAGTTTAAGAATATTGCCTGTTTCCCTCAACTGTGAGCCCAGTTCACAGTTAAGAATGTGTTGAACATATCTAGGAAACATGTAATATTCTAAGGAGTCTAAGTTTGCAAGTAAATTAGTATAAACAAATTGTGAATACCTGAACTTGACCCCCTGAACCATCCCATGAACTATAAAGGAGAGATCCTCAGGAATCTGGTCCCATCCACCATGCTTGTTTGATAAGCTGTGGATAACCACATGGAGCAGGTATTTCCACTGGGATGAGACCTTCCCTTTCCTGAAGGTCTTTACAGAGAAATCTCCTTCATAGCCCATCTGCTCGAAGGAATGATTAACCGCTTCTTTTGGAAAGAACACTTCACCTGCTTCATCATCCAGCTGAAGATGTCGATTGATGATGGCCGGAGTGATGAAAATTGTTCTCCCCTGCACTGTGGCAGACAGTGCCTTCTCCCCATCCATAATGACCTCTTGGCAGGTCTTCCAGAATTCAAGCAAATGATCCTCATATAGAGGAGGATCAATGGTTAGGGAGGTGAAGTAGTGAGACAAAGACAAGAAACGGCAAACCTCTGAGAAATGAGGATCTTTGTCAGAGCATAACAGAGCAACCTGATTGTGTTGTCTGTGTAGCTGCATGGCAAAGTGAGGATCATTTCTGTGTGTAAGGTCAGCCATTGTGAGGTAGCTCAGAGATGAAGAGAAAAGAATGGGAAGAAATTTCAGAGAGAAAGCTTTGGGTTTTAGGTATGGAAGAAAAGCAGATGATAGAAGAAGGGGGAAACCGTTGGGTTTATATGAGAGAGAAGGATTTCAGATAAAGTTTAATGAAAGAGATAAACTTTGAAATCCGTATGTCGGTCCCACCTCTGAAAAAGTAGTTTACCTTTTTGCTCAAAAAGTAGTTTTCTTGAATTCGAAAAGCTTCCGAAAGTAATTTGTCTTCGGAAGTTTGATTGAAAAAGCTTCCGAAGCTAAAGTGACTTCGGAAGAATTTTCCTGAGAGTCTTAAAGATTTATGCTTCGGAAGAGAAATAAACTTTGGAAGCTTTGTATAAGAATGAACAAAGCTTCCGAAAGTAATTTTTGCTTCGGAAGGAAAAAGTCCTTAAAAATGAATAAGTGTCTAAGTTGAGAATTTTAAGCTTCGGAAGATAAATTTTGACTTCTTCCGAAGGTAAAATTTCTTAGACAGTCATTTATTTTGAAGACATATTTTTCTTCCGAAGGTAAAATGTTATCTTCCGAAGTATCAGAAAATTTTCAAGAATCCAAGGAAAGTCTTCAAAAAGAGTTTTTCATTCAAAGAAAACATGAGCTTATGAAAGTGATGAACTAGACAACTTAGGACACACATTTTTTAAGAAGAAATAATTAGAATTAGTTTTAAGAAAATCTACTCAAAGTTGATCATCCCAATAGCTGATATCAGATACTTAAATCTCTGTTCATCAAAAGCTTTTGTGAACAGATCAGCATATTGTTCATCTGTGTGAACTTTGACTAGTTTAATTAACCCCTTTTCATAGTTATCTCTTATTAAATGATACCTGATGTTGATGTGTTTGGTCCTTGAGTGCTGCACAGGATTCTCAGTGATAGAGATAGCACTGTTGTTGTCTATGTGGATAGGAGTCTCTTTGAAGTTAAATCCGTAGTCTAGCATCT